>JASSUY010010994.1:0-17202 GCA_032466535.1 Forpus xanthops
CAGCATCCCTATAGGCCCCCTTCAGGTATTGGAAGGCTGCTATGAGGTCTCCTTGCAGCCTTCTCTTCTCCAGGCTGAACAGCTCCAACTCTCTCATCCTGTCTTCATATCATATCAGTTCTCTTGGCATATGCTTGAGAATATAACTTGCAATACTAACCCCAAGAATGAACTATAATTAAATTAAAATCAAGGAAAAGAATTATTTTTTTCTGGATTATTGCATTATCAGGAGAATATGTACTTTGCCACACTTCGATAAATATCTGGTTCTTACATTGCTCTTCACAGCTGACTATGCACTGCTATGTCTAATGGCATCTTAATTTTAGTATGGGTAAGGTGTTTTGAAAGGGAAAATGAAACAAGAAGTCACACTTCTGCTTAATCAGCCTGCTGTGAAATTCTGGCTCATTAGGACACAGAAATGTTAAGAGTGAGATTAAAATGTGCATTCCCCAGGTAATACATGATGGTGGCATGTGAAAATTCTTCAGTGCTAGAAGAGTTAGCTCTTAGCTGGAAGTGTCCTGTGTGTCCTGATGAAAGCTAAAATGCTGAAGTAGTGACTAGGTTTCTTTTCATTGTGTCAAATAAAAAAGATTAAGAAAATATGTGATGTGCATTAGTTATGTGTGGAGAATGTCATTAATTGTCTTGGTTGTGTGTAGACAGTACTTTACAGTACTTCCAGTGCCACTAGTGTAATATTAATGGCATGCTGCTTTGACCTGCAATCAGTCATAGTGGTTTGCATATCATTTGTGTAATACTTTGCATATCAGACACACATTAGTCACTAAATGTTATATTGCAAGAATGGAGGATTAATAAAATGATTGCAAGATCATCGTGCCAGAAAGGGATTACCTTCTAAGTTTCTAAGAAACCTTAAATGCAGTAGCCCAAAACCTGAAACTTGACATAAAAGCTGTTGATTTAATATCAGTAGTTAAAAGCATTTGAAAAATATTGCAGTACAGATGTATTAAGAAAAGTTATGAAAGCTTCTTTCTTGATTGGCTCTCACAGCTAAAAGGGAAGGTTTCCAGGATAAAAAGTGCGTCCAGTGTATCTACAGTGATTCAGGTGTGTAGGACCAGAGGCAAAAGACAGCCACAGAAGCTGGCAAATAAGGTGGGCTATTTCTAGCCAGGAAGAAAACTTGCTGATTGTATGCTTTTCCCAGACTTCTCTGTTGCAGTTCCAATGCACTATTCAAACACAAGTTGGTTATTCTTGAAGTTTATTTTTATGGTTTAGCTTTGGTTTTCTCTGAATTAACCTCTTGGGATAGGTCTCTGGTTTTTTTGCTTAGCAGTAGAAGTAGCTGCTTTTGAGAATGGATTCAAACATGAATATAATGGAAAATGTCATCATATCCCTAGAAGCTTGATCTAGAAACATCAAGCTCAAGAGTAGCTTTTATACTGAGTTAAGTACTGGTACGGTGCAAGCTTAGTGTGTAGTACTTTTGCTTTGACCTCACACATCTAGGTTTTTTACAGAGATACCTTGTGGATAAGTACTGCATAGAAATCCAGATTGGCCACAAGTTTTCTTCAGCTTCCCTATGAGGGAAAATGATCTTTTTCAGAGTGTCTATTTTCCTAACTTGAAAAGAGTATAATATACAGAAAAACTGAACTCCATTGGCCATAGTTCAATTTTTGGTTGTGGCAGGTCACTGCATCAAGTTCAAACAATGTATATGCTGAAGTTATCATCTGTGAAGTGTTTCTTTCTTCTTAGTTGAAAGGTTACATGCATTTGCATTGACATGGCAGGGTTTAAATTAATGTAAGTGCTGTTATAATGTCTGTAGACTTTTTTTTCTCTATTTATTTATAGATTCCAAAATAGCTATTACAAATCTCAGTAGAGCTGTCTCCTAGAGCTCCAGGACGTTCTGTTGTTAATAAACCTTCCTCACAGCCAGGCTTTGACATCATGAGAGTTCCCAAAGAACCTTTTTGCTTTCAATGGAAGGTGTACAATTATTTTTGAAGCATTTACTATTTTAAACCAAACTTTTAATCTGTGTTTAAAGAAACAATTTTTCATGTATCTCTGAAGAACTCTCCTCAAGTAATGCCTTTGCATGCTTCTTTAAGTTCTTGAAAGAGATTTCTTATGCAGAACTTTCTTTGCACTAGTTGATAATAGACATTTTAAAATGCAGCCAGCTATTTTTTCTTGCCTGATAATGAAGGTGTTTTTAGTAGGCCATAGGTATACTTCTGCTGCCCTTATTTCTAACTGCTCCCAGTTAACTGGGAGAACACCAGCCTCTCATCTGTTGGGTTCACACTTACCGGTATAAGAGAAATTTTGGGGGAAAACCAAGAAGATCTAATCCCAATGTATATGTTTGAACTGAAACGATAGAAGCATAGAATAGTTAGGATTGGAAAGATCTTCTAGTTCCAATCCCCCTGCCAGGGGTAGGGACATCTAGACCATGTTGGCCAAGGCTCTGTCCAACCTGAATGCTGCCAGGGATGGAGCATTTACCGCTTCTTTGGACAACCCATTCCAGTTCCTCACCACCCTCACAGTAAAGAACTTCATTATATCTAATCTGAACTTGCCCTGTTCAAGTTTAATCCCATTACTCCTTGTCCAAACGCTACAGTGCCTGGTGAAGAGTCCCTCTCTAGCATCCTTGTAGGCCCCCTTCAGATACTGGAAGGCTGCTATGAGGTCTCCATGCAGCCTTCTCTTCTCCAGGCTGAACAGCCCCAACTTTCTCGGCCTGTCTTCATACGGAAGGCACTCCAGTCCCCTGATGATCCTTATGGCCCTCCTCTGGACTTGCTCCAGAACTGCTGCAAGAACTCACTGTTCTTATGTTGAGGACACCAGAACTGCATACAGTCCTTCAAGTGGGATCTCACTATACAGGAATTGCATGAATTCAAATAGCTACTGGCTAAACATAACTTGCAAGAATATTAGATGGTAAAATGTTTCCTTGATGGGTTTAATCTAGGTTTCAAGTCCCCAATAGAGTTAGGTTACGTATCTGTATAGAACTGCCTGTTATTTGAATGAAGGTTCATCTCAGAAGCTCCAGTACCATTAGGGAATAATATATATATAACTCATGGAAATTAAAGATTGAATTTCAGTCTTAATTCTAAATTTCTGGGATTTTAAATGGAAAACCTATCTTGGGAACTTTCTAATATACTTCCCCATACATGTACCCATGTATGAAAATTAGTTCAAAGCAAGAATATTTCATTTCTTAAGTCTGTGAAAGAAGTACTCTGGATGCTATAATTTTCTGATATATATAAGGAGTGAATCATAGAATCATAGCATAGTTAGGGTTGGAAAGGACCTTAAGATCACCTAGTTCCAACCCCCCCTGCCATGGGCAGGGACAAAAATATTCCTCACCAAATACACCATATGGCCCTTCCAGATACCAGCTTCTGTTGCCAGGTTTTGCAGCTGTTACTGTTAGGGAACTTGAGGCTGTAGTGATGGGACTACCCTGGGAGATGGAGGAACCAGGCAAATCTTCAAACAAGACTTTACTTGTGCTCAACAAATGGAAATGAAACATTAATCAAGGAAATTAGCCAGGCCTTGGATGTACAAGGCTAATGAGTTTGGCCTTGAGGGCTGAAGTGTTTGGTCATTCTCAGCTGTTTTAAGTCAAGATGTCCTAACTCAAGAGCCCTTCAATGGGAGAAAGTGGAGTTGAAATGTCTTTCTTTTTTCCACAAGCTTCACTCACTTCACTGGCATTGTGATAAACATTTTCCATGGATCAAGACAAGTCTGGTCCAAAGTATTGCTTCATCTTTTAGCAGGTGGGAATGAATCTGTTCCAGCTTGTCTGGCAGGTGTTACCCTCCAACAGCTGTCTTTTCAAATAGGTATGCATGTTTGCAGACTTCTGCAGGTTATCTGATACCTTCAAGTAGCTGTAGACCGGATGCTGTTATCTTAGTTTTATTATTTTTATACAACTATGCCAAGCAGGCAGATGTTACAAAATAATTCACTTTCTAACCTAAATCAAGTAGTCTTGTTGTATGCCTGGGCGCAAACCAAACTGGATATGCATCATTTGCTGCCTTAAATCAAGCAGGTTTGTAATATAGTGGTAGAGAAAGGAGGATATGTTTCACAGATAGGCCCTCCTGCTGCACAGGGCTAGATTATCATGTTATATTGGTGATACTATGTTGAAATTTCATTTTCAATTGGACTTTCAGCGATCATGCTGAAAGGGAAAATGCAGGGAAAAGCCATGCACCAGTAGATTGGGCAGGGTTGTTTCTTTACATTAGTACAGTTTTACCAGGGAAAAGGTAGATTACATCTGTTTGTTTTTTGAAGAATCTAGAGGTAAGAGTAGAAGTGAAGAAAATAGGTGTGACAAGAATCAGTTTAACTTCAGAACCCAAACTGTTATTTAAACATCTGTTGCACACACAGGATATGAAACTTGTGCATTCAGAGTATATTAAAATAGGTTTTCTTAGCATTAAAAAAAAATTCTGTCTTATAACATAACTTAGCAAAAGTCTTCAGCCTGCTACCACAGGATTCACTCTTAAGCCTTAATGATTTTTTGTCTTGTTTTGAAATTTTATAAATTTTGAAATTTTCTTTGCTTTAAAATTCAAACAAGGGCTAATATAAGAAAAAATATTGGAGAGCGTGTGATTTTAGAACATAAACATGGCTTTTCTTAATAATCAGAAATTCAGAAAGAATGACTCTAAATCTTTATCAAGTTGGACTTTGCATTTAAACAATTATAAATAGTTTTGAATAGAATTCTGAACACTAATAGTAGAGATCAAAATAATATAAAATTACTTTTGTAATATAGAATTTCATGGAGTTCATCCTATGGATTTGCAGAGCTCTACTTCGCTGAAATGAATTAATTTTAATTCAGGTCCAGTATTAACTGAACCAAATGTTATTAATAGCACTTTAGAATATAAACGCTAATTTAATAAAGAATGATGAATTCATTTAACTCAGCTTGGTCACCCTCTTTGCTGAATTTTCTCATTTGCTTTCAGTTTGCAGAGTGTCATGGCACAAATCAGGACTAGGTCACGCACGGTTGCTTAGTGGTTTCTTAATAAGTATTATAGCCTATTTGCTTTGTTAATAGCTTTGCATTTGCAAATACTGCATCCCATTTTACCAAGGAATCATCACTACGGCTATTCAAGAACAGGCCTGTTAAGGAACCAATAGAAATGAAATCCTGTATAATCTTGCAAAACATGTTTGTCATGTTCTGTGACCCAAATGAATGTTTTTTTGTGGTAGTTTTCTTGTCTATTGTTCTGTGAAACCTGGGCTGGCGTATGACCTGATTACCAGACTGTATCTTTAAAGGTGGTGCTATCATTCATTGTGAGTTTAGCTAAAACATATTAAATGCAAAAGTTCTTGCTACACATAGGCCAAATACATAATGTCTTCTGGTTTTTCATTTCTGCTAAAAAAGGAAAACTGCTTGCTATCAGAAAGAAAATACCTGTAGAATGGTGAGACCGCTGCATTTCTTTTGCAAGCTTTCTTAAAACACCCTGTATTGCTTCGCTGAGAAACGCAGTTGTTGATTTTGCACAGCAACGAGAAACTAGAGGTTGTGACATTCCAAGTCATACATTTTGTGGGCAAATATTCACCAGGACTTCATGATGTAGAGCTGTGATGTACCAGTGGGGCCGGTGGTACTCCACTGTGCTTGGTACAACATGAAGTGGGCTATGAATGTCCCTTTGGTATTCCTGGGCACTAACACATTACAGTGAAAGACTAAGTATCTACTTCTGAAAATGACAGCCTTGTTACACAATGGATGCAGTTATTAGTTTAAATGCTTTAGTGTATTTTGAAAGAAATCTTACTTTAACATTAAGAATTACCAATATATATTAACTAGAAAAAGAACAAAGATTGAATTTCCTCTTTTCTTGCACTGTAGAAATAGAGTCATGTTGAATAATTTGAACTAATGTTAGTCTTGTTTAATGATTATTCAGTGGGTCGTGAAAGAGGCTACAGAGTATAGCAAAACCAGAGAGCTCTCGCTCAGCACTTGGTCGAAGGTTTATTTGCAGTTCATGCTGCACAGATGGGTAATAGTTTAAAAGCACAGATGGAATTTAAGGAACAGCAAGTTCAGTGGGAAAACTACTGTATTGGAGAGACAAAAATGAATGAACCAACAGCTTGAGAGAGAAATATTGAGATCCAGCTGGTTATTACACAAATTATTTCAGCCTCTCCTAGTGTATAAACTGCGAGGACAAACAACAAATGTTCTGCAGGATTGGCTGCTTCTAACTGTTCTGTTAGACAAGAAGTGCCCCTTAAACCTAATTAAAATACAGCTTTCTTTTTTTAATTTAATGATGTTTTATTCCAAGTTAGTGGAAGACAGAGACAAGGATCTATCTAAATAGCAGAAGCCAAAGCCAAAGGACATTAAAAGAGCAAAATCAAGTAGCTGAAGATTTTAACCCCCGGGGTTTAAAATCCTACAGGGGAATTAAAAATCCAACCTGGCGGGGAGGACCAGTAGGAAAAGCAACCTGCTGGGCTCACCAGTCTGCAGGTCCTGCTTGTGTTGAGGGCTTGCTTCTTGGTACAACTGGTTTCTGCTCGACAACTTCAACAGCATTTTTCTTCTGCATCCTCCTGGGAAAGGCAAGGCACAGAAAAGAGTCTTGCTGCTCTTTCCCAAAAACAGTAACAGGAAGAATACTCCCAGCTAACCTTCAGCCACCTGCTTCTTTCACTGAGCTCTGTCTGCTTGTCACTCCTTTTGAATTTACCTGCTTCCCACTAATGCTAAAATAAAATTGTGTCTCAATTCATGCCAGTGGATTGTAGACTTTAGCTCTTGACTTATTTCACTGCTTGGAGATCTGCTTACTCTAAACTTCCCAGTCTTAGCTGAACTGTGCAGTCCTTCAGTATAATATTGTAACTGCGCTACTCTTTCTAATTTTCACAACACAGGGTTTTTTAAAAAGTTTCATTCAATAAATCTGATAAGCAAATAATGCAAAATTTGATTAAAAGAAGTTTTTGTAGAACATTTGCATATTTTATATTGTTGTTTCAGCTCACTGATTTTTAATATTTCAGTAATAAGTATGTGGAAGATTTTTTAAGCAGTTATAAAACAAAGAAAATTATTTTTGAAGTACTAAATTCCATCTATATAAAATTCCAAGAATAATGTGAAATCCATTATTCAGAACAGGAAGAGCAGGCTTAGCAATAAATTCATTCCTTCAAGCACTGATTTAAAAAGAGGGAGAAAGAGAAGACTAAAATTATATAATCAGATGAATTAAGACTATAATTTATTGCTGTGCTCTGATTTGTCTCCTACTGCTAGAGATTGTCTTATAAGTGAAGCTGCTATAGCTGAGCATTTAAATTTAGATTTTATAGGTCTGAATATTTTTTACCTCAAAGTTGTATGTTTTAATGTATTTAGATTCTCATCTGTTAAAAAAAAATACCCAAACCAACAAAATAACTCAGAGCTTTCAAGGTTATTTGCTGAGAATATCTAATATTGATATTACTGAGAATATTTATATTTATCTATAATGTAAATGTTGCAATTTTCATTCAGAAAAGTATATGATAATTGTAAAAGCCCCAAACAAATAGTTCTGCATCACAGTGTGGTGATCCTCTATTTAAAATGAACTTACTTCATGACAAGTTTTCTGTGGATTTTGCTGTAGGAGGTGAGAGTCTTTCTTCATAAATAAGAGGAAATAAGTAGTAAGTTGTTAATGATTCTTGTGTGTGTATATTGGATCTCAAACTCAAGAAAAACACTTCTGATTTCTCTCTTTCCATGAGCTGGGCTATTTCATTCAGAAGCACATTGAGATTTACTGTGTTAGCTTATCGCTCTTTTGTTTCTTTAATTTTATAAACAGTGTTTGTTCTTTTCAAATTTGAAGTAAAATTATTTTTTGTGTTTGGTTTACTTATCTTTGATGGGAAAAATATTTTAAAAATCAATTTTTAACACTTTTAAAAAGGATCCTTTCTTTCTTTATCCATTCTGTTGAGGATTTTTTCATGGGGTTCATACTTCCAAACAGACAATGAAGAAAGAAGTAAAGGTTTGTCTTCTTCTTAAGGAAACCTTGATGTTGACAGGATCAGAGAAGGGCTTCTTTTTAAAGGAGTCGCAGCATGCGGTTATACCTTCCAGCTAAGAGTTTATGATTGAAAACAACTGGAGAGGACCTTGCAAGGTCATCTTGGAGGATATAACAGGGGAAGATCCAAGCATTTATATCAAGGCTCTGTTGATGCATTTTCTGGACGTAAGATAATAATGGGGTTTTCAACCCTTACATATGAAGAGTACTCTGAATCTCTAGCAGGAGTTTGGAAATTAAAAAGAAGTACTAGTGCCATTCAGGGAAAGAATAGAAATTCTCCATGGTTAGCAAGGTGCATCTTGTGAAGACCTGTTTATAAGGCAGTGAATTGCTATGCAGATGTGCCCAAGAGGTGCTAGCAGTCAAGAGGTACCCAACTAGTCAGCTTTACTGAGAAATTGGGAATAACAGTGCATGGAGTGCTTTGTTGAGGGAGTTAAGTGCCTTCTAGTACATATACTGGTTTTGTCCACACTAACCTGAGCACCTCTGTGTGGGACTTCTCAGAGGTCTTATTTTCTTGAGTTTTTAATAATAGTGGAAGACTGACAAAAGAAAAATGGTTATGCATGAAATACAGAGGTACATGCTTTGACATTTTCCTCTCGGTGATGCAGTATGTCCTAGGTTAATTTCTAAAGTCCTGTTTCTCCTTGTTCTCTCAATCTAGAAACAGAAAATAAAGTATGTACTTTCAGCACAGGTTTGATGTGCTGCTGCTACTAGTGCAGAGAAACTAAATTTTTTAACTTGTAATTCCTATTAGTTTCTTTAAGTAGACAAAGAAAAAGCCCTAATTCCCCAGCCTGAGTGAACTAACAGTTAACAAGGTATGTGAGAAGCCTGCATGTTGTCTTTTCAACCTAAGGAGCAGTTTCTGCCACATTCAGTTCATACTCAAGGCCTGTGGAGAGGAGAGTCTTCCAATGGAGGGCATGGCAGGGCTCTTGTTTCTGAAGGCTTTCACAAGCAGTATTGAAATGCTGTCACTTCAGTGATCTTGTCTTTCCTAATGTCCCCCTTGAGCACTGAGTCCTTCGGGAGAGGTCTTCTCCTAAGGCCATTAGACTTTTGCCCTTTGTTGCGGTGTTTTTCAAAGGGGTGTCAGGGAAATGCTGTTTATCTTCTTCTGTCAAATCTTTTTTTATTATTTAGTCTGAGTAGCTTAAAACTTACACTTTTTAAATCATTCTTTCATTTCCCTTTCTGCAATAAAAATAGGTGCATCCCACTTGAGCTATGTGATGTCAACCTTCTACCAACATGTAGAGAAGTTTAAAACAAAAGGTCTTCAGGCTTTTGGCCCTCCTCTTCTCTGATACAAGTGTCAACCTTTCCCTCCATTAAAATTTTTTAATGAAGTGTTTTAAGAAGAAGAAAAGTTTAAAGTTTATGTTAAATCAAGGATGGGGATTCGACAGGTTTTTAGTTCAGGCTTGGAGGAGGACATTACGGATTTTACCAAGGGTACTTTTAGTGGAGTGCAAACGGCAGATGATGCAAATGAAAGGGGTTATATGAAGGTGACTTTGTATGCTGGATGTCTCTGACAAAATGATTTTTTAAATGCATTTAAGATAAAATGATGAAATGTGAAAATAGTAGCAAAGAATGAAGTATTTTAATAGTATCAGCAATCCATAGGTAATTACATGTAAACTAAAGTAAAATGTGCTAAAAAGCAGGTAATTTGTTCTTTTAAGACTAAACTCAAATCAACCCTTATTTTTAGCAATGGCGTTAACTTTTGCTTTCTGAATTTGCACTGTTCTTAGAGTTCTGCTATTTTGTCACTGAAATACTTGAAGTTTTTATCAGATTCTGTTCAACAGATTACATAAGGAACTTAAGAAAACAATTTTCTTTCTGCCTGATTCTGGAAAGGAGCAGTAGGTTGAAAGCATTCTGCTTTCCTGCATTTTAAACATTTTGCCACATAAATGTTTTTGCCACCAAAGATATGAAAGTTTTAATGTATTATTTATCTTATTGATCTTTATGATGATTTTGAAATTTCAAATCATTATTAGCACTTACAGATATAATTTCATTTAAGTTCCCTTATCTACATGGAGTTTGATTAAACAGAGTAGTTTTCATTAATGGCAAATCCTCATAAGTTCCAACTTTTATAATATTAGAGATTACTAGGAGATTAATTAGTATGAGGCAGGTCAGCTTTTTGCAGTTCATGGCAGAAAATTTTGTTGCCTTTAAAATGAATCTCACTACTGATACGATAGGTATGTCATAGGTGGAAGTATTGCACGGTCCAACCTCATTGAAAGAAATGCAGGATAAATAGTGTTTGACCAATGTATTCCATCATTCTGGTGTGGTTTGCTGTTCTTTGATGACCCAGGAGTTGTAAAAATGTTTACAGAGTGGAATTTACAGCCTAATAATAATCTTGACACCATTATTACAATTATTTATATGACTCTTTTGCTGGGTACTTATTTGCCATAGCAAAAATGTGACTGAAGGGTCTGTTAGAACACTGCAGTGCCTTGTGCTTTACCAAGCTATGCAATGCTGAAACCCGGGAAACTGACTACCACTACACAAGTGCTTGGTGAAGCACATTTCCCCAATTACCAAATTAAACAGGCTTGTACAACCAGTATTTCATTGGCTAGAGAGAAAAAAGAAATCATACTGCCTTAGATCACCAAAAGATAAAGTGAATCCTCTACCAGGGAATATGCAACAATTTTGCCCAACTCTGTAGTGGGGTAGCTGCTGCCTTACCAAGCGAGCATCTTACGGCTCTGCAGACCTGAGCTTGAAAGAGTCAAGCTTGTGGTTTTGAAGTAGTCTAAGCAGTTAATCCCAGCCTACCTTTAGTCAGTGGTAGGAAAAAAAAAGCAACTCCAGGGATGATTCATGATCTGGCCTATTTTGAAAATATATTCCCCCCTGATCTGACTGTTTTTCTCCACTGGCTGGATTTGTTGGTTATGTCTTGATTACATCTGCTGTGCATTACTGGCCTTTTTCTGTCTCCAGACTTCTGGGTATTTTAAATTATGTAAATCTATTTATACAATGAATCTGTTTGGCTCTGTGGAAAAGGATGTGCTGGGTCCTGACACATGGGCCACAACAACCTCATGCAATGCTACAGGCTTGGGGAAGACTGACTGGAAAAGGACCTGGGGGTGTTGATTGACGGGGCTGAACATGATCCAGCTTGTACCAAGGTGGCCAAGAAGACCAAAGGCATCCTGGCCTTTATCAGCAGTAGCGAGGCCAGCAGGGCCAGGGAAGTGATCATCGCTCTATACTCAGCACTCGTGGCAATACACCTCCAACTCTGTGTTCAGTTTTGGGGCCCTTGTTGCAAGATAAATACTTAGTTGCTGGAGCAGGTTCAGGTAAGTGCAACAAAGCTGGTGAAGGGTCTGGAGAACAAGCCTTATGAGAAAAATCTGAGGGAACTGGAGTTGTTTAGTCTGGAGAAGGCTCAGGGGTACCTCATCACTCTCTGCAACCACCTGAAAGGAGGATGGAGAGAGGAGGTGGCTGGTTGCTTCTCCCAAGTAACAAGTGATAGGACAAGAAGGAATGGCCTCAAGCTGCACCAGGGAAGGTTTAGACTGGATATTAGGAAAAATGTCTTCACTGAGAGGGTGACCTGGTATTGGAACAGCCTGCCCAGGTAAGTGGTGGAATCACTGTCCCTGGAAGTGTTTGAAAACTGTGTAGATGTGGCCCTTAGTGACATGGTTTAGTGGCAGACTTTGCAGTTCTGGGGTAATAGTTGGACTTGATGATCTTAAAGGTCTTTTCCGACCTAGCTGATTCTATGATTCTATAGGACCAGGACCAAGTCAATGAAGCCCACTTGAGTATTAGGGAGGTACTATAGGTTCCAATTCCTGCTTCTTGTACATAAAACTACTGCTGAATAATGTGCTCTGGAAGCTGAGACTGGAATCCAGAGTTTGTAGTTGCTGATTACTTGCTAAGAAGTGGCAGAAATTTGGATGCAGGGATTTTGTAGGTGCCCCATTTTGACGAAACTGAATGGTGCCTAAAACCTATTCCTGACATGGCTACCAGCCTTTTTGAGAGAATCAAGTAGGCATTTCCCTGCAGGCTGACTGCATTTTTAGGTAATTAATCTACTTAAAACCTTCCGAATCTAGAAAAGACATTTTCTAGAACATATTTTAGCTCCTGCAAGTACCTCCTGACTATGCAATAAAAGTTTTAACTCCACCCCTCTAATCATTGACTTTCTCTTAGAACAAAAGGCTTATGCATCCAGACATGACATCTTAAGGTCAGACAGTCTGCATTTCTGCACATAAAGTATATGGTGCTCAAAAAAGGGGTGCAGTTATCCTTCCAAGTACACAGAGCACCTGTATAGATGTTAAGGTCGGTGCAGTAAGTCCTGAAAGCAAAGCAAAATGTATTTATCTTCACGTGCAGTCTAATTCTGCATCCTTAAATCATTCATTTGTATTGATCTGATTTTAATTAAAAAATTCAGATCCTCCTGAGCTTTTCTGTAATGATTCTTTATAAAGTACTGAAAAAAGGGATTAATTTTCTAAATCATAACCCCTGGGAAAAATGTTTTGAAACAATTTCTGTGAACATTATTGTCATGGGTTCAGCAGCAGCAGTCATTTTTCTCTTTTTCGTAGTAGCTGGTGCAGCACTGTGTTTTTTGATTTTCAGCTTGGGAACAGTGCTGATAACATCAGTGTTTAGTTATGGCTTAGAATGTTTAGGCTGGCCAAAACTAACTTTCTGAGTTTCATGCTCTGCCAGGGAGGAGGGGGAGCCTGGAGGAAGCAGAGACAGGGCACCTGACCCAAACTGACCAAGGAGGTATTCCATACCACACCACGTCATGCCCAGGATGTGAAACGGAGAGGAGAGACCCGGAAGGGTGGGGGAGGTGGCACTGCGTGGTCGGACTTGGTATCAGGTGATGGGGGGCACTGCTTGGTTGGGCTGGGTGGAAATTACTTGGTCAGCTCTTGTATTCTTTCCTTGTATTTGCCTTGTCATTATTATTATTGGTGGTAGCAGTAGTGATTTGTGTTATACCTTAGTTACGAAACTGCTCTTATTTCAACCTGTGGGAGTTGCATTCTTTCGATTCTCCTCCCTATCCCCTGGGACTGGGAAAGAAAGAGGCGGGATGAGTGAGCAGAACTGTGTGAGGGCCTTAAACCACAAGAGTTATAAGAATGAAGAAATCATAGCTTTATGTAGACTCATTCATTTACAGTCAAAAACAGTTTTCCCTAATCAAAGAGCAGCTGCACTTCTTGCCGCAATTTTGAAGTGTGTTTTTGACATGCACACTATGTTAAAAGAGGTAATTTTCTTGTATCTTAATCTTATGGCACAAGAAAACTATTAGGAAAAAAAGTGTAATTTACCAGTTGGAGACATGAGAAACCCAATCGTTTGTATTCACATTTCTGTCTGCAACCAAAAGAAAATAGCCACATTTCTCAAACTTTGTTTGAAATGGTACAAAATCCAGATGCTTCATAAACACTGTGAACCAACAGCAGCTTTTTTTTTTTTTTCTTTTTTACTGATAAAACCACACATTTCTGATTTATTTGCTCATTCCATTTGTTCGTTCCACCTTAAATAATCATGGACAAAACTGTTCCTAAAAATAATTTTAAACTACTATTTTTAAACTATATATCGCTTATAGCTGTATTGATGTCTTGAAGTTGCTTTGGACAGGACACCAGGTATGACTTAACAGAAGATCTAAACCATGATAACTTATGCTGTGCAAACGTAAAATTTTTATGACCAAAATGCTTCAGAGACCATCGGTAGTAGTAGGTTTTTTATCAGTAAAGTGGTAGTTTTTGCATATTAGTAATGCCTTCCTACACATTTGAGAGCAGTTCTCAGAGCCTCTGTTTCTCTCATTCCTTTGAAGGTGTAGTATCTATAGATGGCAGCTCGATATCTTGTCATCCTACGAAATCAAAATTTGAGAGAAATGTGCTTGGTAATAGAGTGTAATTAATGCTTTGGTTTGCTGAAAAATAATTGCTCAGAAAGCATGAACATGCAGAGGAATATACAGTGCATATCACTGGTCTTTCTTGAGCTAGTTATTTCTTCTCACTTTTTCATTTACAGAGTAGCAAACTCAAGTCTGAATTCTTTCAAGATGTCAAATATCTAACAAAACAGTCTTTGATCATTGCAGAAGTACAACTGAGAGACAAATATAACACTTTTAATGAATATGCAGTATAATTCAATCTTCAGTATTTCTTCTATTTAACTCTACACTCTGACCTCTATGTAAACCTGTAAATGGTTCTCCTGTGTGTATGGAGATTGCTTTGTACTAGCTACCATTGCAGCACTCTATATTTCTTTTGTACCCCTATTGTTTAAAATACCTTTCACAAAATAAAACTAGTAGAAAGAAATATCTGACAAATCCTTACTCTAGAAAGGTTAGAAACCTATATTCATTCAATTTTCTTAGCATGCCTTATCCTGACTGGATTGTGCAAGCGGTTCTTATCGACACCAGAGTGCCAGAGTGGCAAAACAATATGCCAAGACTTAATCTTTTTTGTTATTAAGAAACAGTTGTAGCTATTGCACAGCTAAGGTTGAAGCTAGCTTCCATTACAAGCTTGATCTACAACTGCCATCAACCACTTGTCCTCTAAACAAGCCATTCCCCATGAAATTTCAACTTACATCTCATACGGAGTTAAATGTTTCTATGAAGGCTAAGGGAAGAATACAGAAAAGTATGTTTAAAATTACAAAGCTTGGTTCTCGGCTGCCATGAGATACTTTTAGTCATCATAAACAATGAATGTGTCATGCATTGTGTATGTATATATATATTATTAATGGTATTGCTAGCCCTGCCTACTGTCAGATTCCCTAGTAAGCCCTATCATAGGACCCCATTTTCAGTTTCCTGTTGCTTTTATTTCAGGCTGATGTTTGCGTTTATGCATGGAGGTATGTGTAAAATGTCTATGCAGTTACTGGAAGGAAAGACACTTCTGCAGCATGTAAATCCTTAGTTTCTGTGAAATATTAAACTGTGTTTTAGCTTATGAAATAGAAAGTAAATGAGCAAAAAAAAAAAGTGAAAAGAAATCTTAAGAGCTGGTTTAGAAGAGGAAGAAATGTGTATTGAGTGATCTTCAGGTGTATGGGCAATGTCCTGTGTTGATGCTGGCAGGGAATAAATGCTGTTTTATGTATTGAAGCTAACAGCAGATTTCAACAGGCTCAGATACACACCTGAAGGAAAACTAGCTTCAATAAATATTCAGAATGTTCAGCGCTTTCTAACAGTTGCCTATCTAATATCACAGTTATATGATATGATAATAAGTTGCAGAAAAGTATATGTGTTCCTTTCTCCCTACAATATGCATTGTCGTTGTTAAACTACATTTTTTTGTATTGCTTGATCAAATTGGTCTTTGATTAGGAACCAGTTACACTAATTTCAAAATGTAGTCAAATTTAAAAGAACACTTTTTGAAATTCTTGCTTTTCCTTCTCAATTTGCTTTTGTAGAATAATCAAGACTTACACCTTGAATTCAAATTTATCAATATCCATGCTAACAAGCTTTCCTTTTTCATAATGATAGACTCTAAATATGAAAGAGGTAGAAGCATTTTATTATTTGACAAGTTTAAACAAGTATGTCTAAAACCTGTTAGACCTCTTCACTTGATCTTAGATGCCTTACAACACTTTTAAGTTCCTTTTGTAATTCATTAGACAGAGCCTGCTGGCAACTGTGGGGTGTTCCTTTTGTGGAGGAGTTTCCCCATATAACTGCAAGTTTTGCTCTGGAATAAACTTCTTTTATTTCAGTAAGAACTATAGAACATGTTATCAGTTGTGACAAATTGACAGTTTCTTCTGAAGCTCATAATCTTCCTTTGGATTAGCTGCACGAGAACAGTAAAGCTCATTTTCAGTCCTGACTTAAAGTCACTAGAGAAGAGCTTTTGCTCTTAACTCTGTGTGCCATCTAACTTTTCATGAACAATGTTCTCATAATGAACATATGAATAAAACTCTCAATTTCATTGTTCAGAATCTATTTCATGTTGAACTACTGGAGTTCTTAACTTCCAGCTACTCAAGAGATACCAACTATCCATAATCTTCATACTTTTAATAACTCATGTCGCTGTTTTGCACTAAGGAATGAAATAAATCACTTGTTATGCTGTAGAACTGAAGAAAACAAATAGCAGAAGCTATGCTTCCTGTTGTGCTTGGAATGGGTATGTCTTGGAAATTATCTAAAACAAATAACAATAAATATACCAAATTGGGTCTTTTATATAACTCAATATATGGCTATACTGTGAAAGTCTAATTACTCTGATTGATAATAGCAGGCATTTATTGCATGTCATTGGGCAGCTGTACAATGTGTAGTGCTTGAATTTTGGTTGGCTATATTAATTATTAAGTAGAGCTCCCCACTGATTTCTTTGTGCTGTTCTATTTAAAAATTGATGGTGTGTAAGTAGATGGTCTTATCAGGGCTGAGATAAAACCAGAGCTCATAACTTTGTTTAGAACTGTAAGATGCAACAGACTGTGATCTTCTTAGGATGAGACCTCTGTCAAGTAAATGTCAAACTGTAGTCCCTTTCCTGGGAAATTAAGAGATGGGCTTTTTTCTCCATTAACTTTACATTAGAACATTAGAGTGGAGTGGTATCTTTTTAACAATGGGAACATTTCTTTTTCTTTCCATTTATTAAATTAATTTATAGCTTAAGAATTGTTTTACCATAAAAAAATTCCTGTTTCATTATTAAGTCAAAGTGTGAGAATATAATAAAAGATACGTGGGAGTATGAATCTTAATTTCCTTAGTGCATTCAGAGATCAATGTATCTTCCTCAAGACTTCAAAATTTTGAATTAATTCAGTATTTTCTTATAAATTGTAATCTTTGTTAATTTACTGTCCTGTATTTTCATTGCTATTTGTAGGA
>JASSUY010010996.1:0-12843 GCA_032466535.1 Forpus xanthops
AAATTTAAAAAAAAAAAAAACCAACAAAACAAACCCACATTCACTCAGTTGAATTATTTTCTGAAATACTTTGGTTTACCTTTCTTCATTACAGCTGGCATCTGTTTGTGTTGCAGCTCTTTCAACTATCTGCAGACAACAAATTGGAGATGGGAAACTTTAGGAGTTCTTCAAATACCTCTTCTGGGTTTTGAGTATCTATTTGGTTTTGTAGTGCATTGTAAAACATCTTCAGCTAGAGAGAGCTCTTGCATGAATTACAGGAAACATTCTTCACTGAGAAATTTAGAAAGTTTCTATGCTTTTTGTTATGTATGGTTTTGTGCTGTTGAACCAAAAAGACATCAGTCTTCTATAATTCAAACCTTTCTTGCTTTTCTAGGCAGATGTCAAGATGTTAACAATTCTGCTTATAGTTAATTTCTGGCTCTGTTAATTGGTTTTGGGCTTGTTTGGAGTTTCTCTTCCCCCCTTTCCCCACCCATACCCCCTTTAATTTGTATGCATTCCTTTTTTCTGCTTATTCCTTTATTCTCATAATTCCTTTTTTTTCTGTTTATTCCTTTATTCCCATAATTCCCTTTTTCTTAATCCTGACGGATCACAAAATGTCTATTTTCATTTACCCTGGCATCAATTCACTGCAATTCCACCAGAGTTACTGGAGTTTCTTTGAATTTACTGTTGTATAAGCAGGAACAAAATTTTATCCCATGATTGACAATTGCAGACATCTGAATGGTGGGAAAACCCACAAACCTTCTCTAAACAGTATTCAGTCTTTACTTCTTAATGGATTTCATGTCACCAAGTAATATATCAAATGATTATGCCAGTGACCATGGGGTGGGAAAAGAAACCTAAAAGCATAAATACAAGAATTGAATATTATTAGTGAGCAAGCTCGCAAATTAGTCTATTCTAATACAGTGGAAGCCTAGTATAAGCCAGATTCTTTGTTTTTAAAAAGCGAACCACAAGAAGTTTTTTAATTTCCCTGAAACAAAAGAGAGGGTTAAAACACCTTAAGGACATTTTGAACTGTTACTCCTAGCCATGATTGTCTCTGGTCAGTAATCACTGTTTCATTTTCTGGAAGACTAAGGAGCACATTTTTCTTACTTATAAAATCATATGTTGTAATTAGTTGCTTCTGAGTTGTATGAAGACATTTGACAAAACTTTACAGGGACTTTGATTAGCCCTTCAGGAGATGGATTTTTTTTTTTTTAAACTGCAAAAGGGTGAGAAAAACTAAGAAAAGGCATGCATAATCTTTGCATGTAACCCTATCTATAGCCAAGCCTAAAATGTCAGTACAGCTCCCAAAGCTACAATTGCAGTTTCGTGATGTTTACTGAACTCTCACTTCTGTTCTGCAGAAAAATGGAAAGGAAGAGGAAGAGCGGGGTCACATTTTGAGTCAGCGCGCAGACGGAGTAGAGCTGTCCTTTATCATATATCTGGACATCTACAAAGAAGAGAGAAGAACAAATTAAAAATTAATAATGTAAGTGTAATTCTTCTCTATATTGAAAGTGTACTCTTTGTACTGTCTTAAAAAAAAGCTGTAAAATGTCAGTGAGTACCTGAGAAATGTCCAAGTCATAGATTTACGGTAAGCAGAGGAGTAAAGCACAGGTCATTCAAGTGCAGTTCTGCCTACTGTGGTATTTGTTACATTTCATATAGCAAGAAGATAGATATATATATATATATAAGGTATATAGCATTTAGCCACACTTTAAACAGACATTTATTTATCCCCAGAAAAGTCATAGTATAAAATTTCTCAGAACATAGTTTTAGGTTTCAGTTATTCACTGAACCAGTCATTTAATTTCAATAATTACTATTTAATGAAAACCAATCAAACAAAAAAAAAACCAAAACTTAAGATATGGCTCTAGCTGAAAACCTCTATACTGTGTGTAAGCTCCAGAAGGTCACACTTGATTTAGACAACTTTTCAGGTGAATAT
Organism: Forpus xanthops; assembly: GCA_032466535.1. Taxonomy (NCBI): domain Eukaryota; kingdom Metazoa; phylum Chordata; class Aves; order Psittaciformes; family Psittacidae; genus Forpus; species Forpus xanthops. The sequence continues at coordinate 1,982 of JASSUY010010996.1, forward strand.
CTCCAACTTTATGCAAACTAAACATATTTTTTCATTTCCTAATTGAAATAGTAATGTTTCTTTCTTTACATTACTTTTGTGTTTTCCTACTAATTATAACTAATATGTTCATAACACAGCATGAGTGTTGCAAAAAACTAAATCAAATAATAGACAAACCCCAGAATATGACAGCAAAGCAACTTCTAAAGAAATATGCTGAGGGGAAAGAATAACTCTCCTATGCTATGGAACTATGTGGAGGAGAAAGGTTAAAGCAGAGGAAAATTAGAGATGCCTATGAAATCAGTATGTGCACATAAAAATTTGTTAGAATAATATCTGAGTGGCTAATCATTATCATCAAAAAGCTAAAGTCTTTGACAGAGCCATAAGGAGAAAATGGTTAAGGGGAGGATGGAAGTCAGACAATGGAAAAAGTAACCAAAGCATATAGATAATGAACACCCTGAAAAGATGATCCGTCACTGGGCATTCTTCTTTCATTGGTTAATAAAAGCCAGCAGCAATATAGATACATCCTCCTAGATATTATTATGTTAGAAATTAAAAGCAAAAAAACATTGATATAGATTAAGGACATGAAAATACACAGCTGGTATATACCTCAAAGGGCATACAGTCACTTCCATTGAATGCAAATGCTAAATGTTAAAAAATGATTAAAAAAAAGGTTAAAAAGCTAAAAACATTTTAAAATGCTAAACGTCAAAAATGTAAAAATTTAAAGAGAAAAAAAGTCTGCAAAATATTACTAGGTCTTCCCATGATAATTTCATAGCACAGTAATATTTTTTTTAGGAAAATAACTTTTAAATAAGTTTTGGTGACTTTAATATATTGTCAAAATCCTAATGCAGATAATATTATACTAGTTATAAACATTTGTTGTCAAACGAATTGACTACATTTAGTATACAGATTTTGGGACCTTTGAATTGGAAGTCATAAGTGGAATATTTTCTTCTCTGTTGTGAAAAATGGGCTGATGCTAATAGTGGGAAATCAGCCCCTAAGTTTCACAAATGAGAGCTAAGAACAGAGAAGACAAGGACAACAGTACTTCACAAGAAGCACACACAAAAAAAGCTGTGTCAGGCAAGGCAAATATAATTAAGTTGTGGTCATGCAGTTGTCTTTTTATATTCATAGTGAATAACTTTAAGAACAGAAGTAATTATAGCTTGCTGAATACACAGTATTTTTTTTGTGAGCATCTTCATTGCTGGAACAGCATTAACCATGAGCTCAAAGACAGCAAACAAGACTTCTGTTAGCAAATAATACAAAACTGTTCATGTAACACATGCTGCTTTTCAAGAGGGTACGTGGTTTGTTTGTGGTTTTTTTTGACTCTGACAAATGAAAGCTAAGAATGTATAAAACTAATGCTTAAGACTGAAGTTTGTTGCAGAGACCTTTCCTGGTTAGATGACAAAGATTCAAGAACTGTGACAAAGCTAGGTATAGTCTAATGGTAAAAGTACTCAGTTCTGGAGCTATATTACAATCTATCTACACTAGTATTTCAGTTTAGAACTGGAGTGAAAAAAAAGAAGTTATTCTTACTAATTAATCTGTGTTTTATAACAGTTCATAACATAAATTGGACTCCTTTAGGTGAAACTAAATTAAGAAAGGTGTTCCAAGTACTAACAGCTGTTCTGTCCAAAGGACCAGGCTACAGCTAATCAGAGAAAAAACCTCCTCACAGCTCTAAAACATATATAGGAAGGACATTTTGTCTCCAGCACCATCTATTCCTTTCTGTGTTGATTCCTATTTGCAGTGCTATGTCATTATGTATACAAAGCTTTAACCTGTCCGTCCAGTAGAAAAAAATGTTGTTCCTCAGTCAGAATTCACCCAACAGTGAGAGAAATAGTTTCCCAGATTCAACTCCCTCCTCATTTAATCTGTTCTTTATTGATCCTCTTTCTGCCCCAACATTTACAAAAGTTATTCCATTAACAGAACCAGTTGTCTAAATAAGTTTGAGACAATAAAAAAAAAAAGAAAATTAACATTACTTCTTGTCATTATGCTAAAAAAACCCAAAACAACAAAAAAATTAACTGTCTTCATCAGAAGAATTGCATCTGTATGATCAAATTAATATTTTATCTCATTTCATCTTTTTCTCTTTTTCAGAATGTTTTTGTAGATAAACCAGCATTTCCAGAATACAAAGTTTCAGATGCAAAAAAGTCCAAATTCATACTACTGCATTTTAGCACTTTTAAAGCTGGCTGGGACTGGCTTATTTTACTGGCAACGTTTTATGTTGCTGTGACTGTACCTTACAATGTTTGCTTTATTGGTCATGATGAGCTGTCTACAACTCGAAGCACAACTGTCAGTGACATTGCAGTGGAAATTCTTTTTATCATTGGTAAGTTATGTTTGGGATTTGTTTGGGATTTCTTTGCTTTTGACATGTAAGTTTTTCACTGAATGTGTAATATACAAAATAAAATAATCACTTTCATGATTTTAAAGGAAATTTTTAGCTGTGTATTTTTAGATTTTATCTGAACTTTAGGTCATCTTTTGTTTTTATGGGTTTTTGGGTTTGATTTTGGGTTTTTTTTTCTTTTTTTACTGTAAATTGATTCAGGAAGTCCTGGTGTTACTCAGAAGGGAACTTTAAGCTCAAGAAAAAACATTGTTTTACCATAAGGATACCTAACACCTTCCAAATATAGGGGTGTGCCCTGGAATTACTGTACTGTTGTTTGCAATGTATTTTTTTTGCCTCTTAACTTTCACAAGCACTTAGAAGACTCATGTACCACAAGATGAAAATCACTACATTTTAAAACTAATGACATAAGGTCAAAACTCATACTACAGTAATGCAAATATACAATATCAATATACTATACTGACAACTGGGATATCATTTAAGAGGTTATCTTGAGCTCATCATCTGATCCATTCTCTAAACTTTTTATCTGAATAAACAGTTTAATTCTTATACCTTTAAGGAACTGAAAAGAAGACAAGGTCGTATCTAGTATCAGCCTTGTAGCAAAGCTACACTATTTTTCATTTTATCTTTTTTTTCAATTCTTTAGTGAATATGGAAAAAAATCTACAGTAGTCATACAATTTTTTTCCCAAGTTTTTATTATTATAATACCATTCAATGCTGTCACACTGACAAATCATAGCTCAGATCTATTGATAATATGTAGGTGGAGAAACTATGTTTCTTAAGAAATAAGCAAAGTTGAGTATGTCTGTCCTGAATATGAAAAGGCTTAGGTGGGTCCTAAGGCAGAGAGGAAATGAACAAAAGAATAAAATCATCTTCAGATTTGAAACTTTGTTTCTACTTTAATTTCTCTTTTTTTTTTTTTTTTTGTTTTGAAAAAAATGTAGCATAACTCATAAATTCAAAGCAATGTTATGATCTTCTGTAGGAGAAATAAAGAAAACTGAAGTTTCTTAAAGGCTAAGTAATAACTCAGAATGTTTTTAGTTTAACAGAATTTTTTATTATGAAAATCTGGCAGCTTTACTATAGACAGTAAGAATAATAAGTGATGTGGCTGAATGGAAGATGTCCATTTTTGACAGATAAAATTTGTGTTTCCTCCTTTGGACATTGTTTTGTCATTAGATTAAAAGTCTAATTTTCCCATTTTTTTGCTAACTATTAAATCTTGATGGAGGCTTTCATGTTAATACAAGCAATTCACATTCAACAATACTCAGGCACTGCTGTAAGAAACCTACATTTTGAAATGCAGATCATCAGAGATCATATTTTGTCTTGTATAAGAATAATAAGATTATAACTCTAGTCAGCCATAAATGACTTCATGTTCCCTTTTAAGGGATACAAAATTAAATCATTCCACTTGATCTACCTGGGTGTCTTTATAAAAACAGTGGGCTCGAGGTTACAGTATCTTGGTAATGGATGTACCCTTCACCTCACACCAGTGGTTTGTGTTATGAATGTGGTTATTTAAATCTGAGCATTAGATTTATGCGCTGTAGTATTCATCTGAAGCAAGACAGATGGTCTACTGCTCAGTGCTACTTTTCTGTTTATATAATTTGCTGGAAATAATGGACTTCTTATATCAGTATATCACAGTCTCTGTGATCAATAGGCTGTCTATGCAAGAAAAATTAAAAAAACAACCACATTTTCTGCAAACTTTACTTCATATTTTCTGATTAGAATTTTAGTTCTATCATCCAGAATATCAAACTGTGGTTGTAACTAAATGCATATAACGAAAACTGTGCAAAGCACTAAGAAGGATTTCTTTGCATAGTTATGTTACTGGCAACCACAAACACTGTACTGTAGTATAACAGTATTCCTCCCCCAGAATTTCAATAATGGGTCAACTTTCCCTAAGATAATTGTTTCTAAAATTTTTATCTGTTTGTAAGTTTGTGGCTCTGGGGAAATATTTATGGAATATTTTCAGGACATTCTCCTACTCCATTTAAATCTCTGCAGTGAATTCAAAGAAAGTAGTGCACTTATAGTCATCTCTTAGTTGTCCCTTTTCCATTAAAGTGTTGAATGGACATGTCTCAGAACATAATAACTATCTTGAAATTAGCAAGATTGACAGCATACATAAATTTAATCATAAATTTCAGGGTGCTGTTGCACTGTGGCTCTGAGAAGCACAGCTTTGATGATCTACGTACTCTGAGAGAAGTCAGGGAGAAGCACCAAGTAAAATTCTTTTTATGCTGCTGCTGCCTGAGAAAGTGAGTGGAGTCTGAGATGGGGCCTGTTTTATGGCTCTGTAATCATAGAATCGTAGAATTATTTGGGTTGGAAAGGACTTTAAGATCATCTAATTCCACCACACCCTGTTATGGGCAGGGATACCTCTCACTAGACCATGGAGGTATCAGAGTTCTGTAATCATGGATTGGAGAAAAAAAGCCTATCAGCTTTGATTTTATTTAGTGAGATTTCTCAGAAATGTGAGGTTACTCACAAAATTTGCATAAACTTGTATTTGAACTTGACAAAGTCTTCGTTTTTCATTGTGTTATTAAAGGGAACAAAGACATGATAGTAAAAGGGAAAGATGATGTTTTCTGCACATTAGTTCAAGGCACATAATAAGGTAGATGCTAAGGGTTTCCGTTAAGAAGAAGAGTTTGAATAAGTCTAGTAGGTAAAAAAATCTTTTAGGCTTATCCAATTTGTGAGTCAGCATACATTTAAGCTTGCTAAAAATATATATGGAAGTATTCTCCTCAATTGGTATGCTCGTAAGAGTGCTGATCTAAATTAAATTATTTATGAGGGCAGAGCACATCTAGCAAGCTTTTTAACTGCTTTAGCCTTGATAGTTCTCTAAAACATGAACAGAAGATAAACAATAAGAGTAACCCATTGTGTGATGTCTTTGGGAAAGATGTTGGAGAGTCTTCTCAAGGCCAAACTATTTTTCACTTGATGTTTCCTATATATGCTAATGCTTTGATAACCTGTGTGATGTGATGTTTGAGTGTACTTTTAGATCTCTTTTTCCTCTGTAATGTGTGCAAACCTTCTCTAAGATTCCCCTGTAAATAAATACTTTGCTTCCTCTGTCCAGTGATAATTTAGGTTTAGAGTTTTTTACTGTTTTAGGTATCTTAAAATGATAAAGAGCTGGAGAGAAAATCTTTTAAACATTAGTGTAAACACAAAGAAGTATATCTAGTGTTTAAGCTGCTGAGTGATGCTACCTGCTTTATTGCTGTGTTTACTTCAAAGTTTATACCCCTTAATTTCCATAAGCAGTAGCTAGGTCCTTCATTTGTAGACAGGTATGTCTGGATGGCTAAAGTTTTAATATTTCTAAGAAGCATAATGGATCTTGATTACTTTTCAATTGTATTTATGAAATTTTCTCTGTTTTGTAAAGCAGTGAGAGTCTCTCTCCAAGTTCATTCCATTTTATTAGTAATGAACTCCTGACTCCATATTCTTCTTTAACTATCCAATGTAGCACTTTTCGTTCTGCACCTGTTTCATTCTAGATTTCTGATATTCTCTTTTTTTTTTTCTTTTTTTTTTCTTTTTAACTCTTATTGAACACCTTAATTGCAGAAAGTAACAAAGTAACATTACTGGGGATGCTCAGACTCATGAGTCCATTTGAATAGGATGTCTTCAACAGGAGTTGAGGTCAAGGCAATAGTTCAGCAAAAATATGTACAGGCTTTCATAGTAATGGTAATACATTGTTTGCTAGATAAGATCAGAGGTGTGTGGTATTTTATCTCCTAAGATGGTCAGGAACAGGTACAGATGGAAGAGCTATAAAAATAAGTGACCTTTAACTTTTAGTTTCATTTTTCTATTTGTGATCATCCAGTTTCTAGTGGAAGTCAGAGAATCCTGGATACTAATAATAGCCATAAAATTATGCTCTTTATAGACATCCTGGCAACAGTAATTTTAAGTGATTTTCTGCAACATACTCCTATGTCTGCCCGTGGGGAAAAATAATCCATACCCATCCCTCTTTCTATTCTCCACACATGTTCATCTGAAGAACTTTTCTATGGCTTGCTCTTTTGAGACAGACCTCTCTCTCCTTTGAAGTTATTTAACAAAGTGTTTTATCAACAATTTCAGTTTGTAAAAGCAGGATGTTTAGAAGTCGTAAAGCTGTGATTTGTGTGGCATGATGCTGTAGATTAAAGAGACTTGTTGGTCCATTAACATCTATCATAAATGTGAATGACTTAAAATCTTTCCAAAACTGTCTTAAATCATATGAAGCCCTTGAGTCTCAAATGTTTAATACGTAGAAATTTAAAAATATGGTACAAAGCCAGTGAAAATTCATGCCATCATTCCTGATTTAGTCATTCAAGTGTGCATATTATTGTACTGAAAATAATATATTCTAAACAAAATTATTGGAATCAGATAAGATAATATTAAATACTATATATTTTAGTAAGCTGAGTTAGAGGTTTGGTTTTTATTTTCTTTCATGCTCTTTTTTTAAATTATAATAATTTCATATTTTTGCTAGCACACAGAAGGTAATGTAAAACAGTAGCTGACCTACGGGATCTCGCATCTAAGAGGACTTAATTGTGCATTTTTAAAGGAAATGATGGTGTTTCGAGCCATGTTTTAGAAAGTGTCCTTTCAGACCCTAACATCCTAAAATTCATGTAGACACCAAGGAAGTAATTTGACTTTATTTCTGGAAATTTATAAGGACTATGGATTACCTAACAATGTGAATAAACAGTACAAAATGTTTATGTTGAAAAGCAGTAATATATTTTCTAAAGATTCCTACTCAAAGAACCAAACCAAATTTGACAAGACCGCTATATTATTAGAAAGTTTTTCAATAGCCTTTCTTACATATTCTTCTAAGGAGGACAGTTACTACTCTGCATATAGACTGTTTCCAAGAATAAAACCACTCACCTGGACATAAAGGAGACAAGCATAAGCCGCAATAATTTAGATGTGATCATTTCCATGGAAGTATTTCTGCAATTTCAAGTAGATGCAGATAGATGTTATTGTAATGGAGGCATTCTGAATATTTGATTTGCATGGCTCTCCTGACTCCTCTTTATTTGCAGGGCTGTGATGCATTGTTACACATCATAATCAAGCTTCCCAGAGAATGAAAAAAATATGCTTGTCGATCTAACCAATTTTTTAAAAAATCACTATCCCAAAATAGTCCTTACTGTTCCTGAAGCTAGGAGATACCTTACAGTTAAGAAAACTGCTCATCTGAGCATTCCTGCACTCTCCTAAGGCCAAAATGAATAGCCTTGACTTAAACTACTGCTGAAATAGTTACAAGAAGGGATTCTTATCTATTGTGTCATCTACCATCAAATTTAAAGGTAAAATTCAAGAAACAGTACTTAAAAAGTACTGAGCAGGCTCTGTTCTGAAATCTGATTTTGTGATGGAAAACCTAAAATACAGAAAGTGGATTATGCAGGATAAAAGGCTTTTAAACAACGCATGCAGAATGATGGGAACCTCATGAGTATAGGCTGAAATATTCAGAATTTACCATATGAAATCCCTTACTATTCTGGGAAGAACAGCGACTTATAACTGCGTCAAGATATTCTGCATCTGCTTCTGGCAAATATAGTCACTGTTCCACTTCTTAGCTGTCCTAAATTTTTCTTTCCTTCTTCCTGTTTCACAACAGGCTTCTGAGCACTTAAGAGTGCCAAAAGCACTTAAGAACTGATTCTTCATCTTTTTGTCTAAGCTGTGGTATTACTATAGAAAAATGCATTGTGGCAAATAATTTGTTTCACCTATAGTAACCTCACGCATTGGGAAATGTTGTACTAATAGTTCTGTACATCATTTTCTCTCTGCTTGTTTTCTGTTAAAAGATACACAAATTTAAAACTACCATGTTAGATAGTGCATGACTGACTTGCGCTGTAGCCACAATTAGACGAAGTTCATATTTTATATTTAAATTTACTATACTGTAATGGATAGTAAAGAGCACTATTTTTCAAAAAGACTGAAGACTTTTAATTAACTATCTAGGCCGTTTCCAAGGGAATGCTTAGATGCTTAGGAGTTAATATTTGTTATTATTACTTAGAGTTAGCTTAATATTATTGTGGGCTTACATGTGGTCTTTTTCCTATTTTTTTAATGATTTATGGATAAAGTCTTATGCGAATTTTTGTCAAGGAATATCTTAGAAAATTTATTCCTTTATCTCCCTTGGAACTGGTAAAAAAATTAAGTATATGAAACAGTTGCTCCATTGAATCTCTGAATGTTTTATTTGTTTAATCTTTTCATTGTTGTCTACATTGTTTGTGTAAAGTGAACTGTGTTCACAAAATACCTAACTGTATGTGCTTCTTACATACTGAATTTAGTCAAAAGTTAAGTCATATGATTGATGTTTCTTCGATCTTTGGAAATGCTTCTTTTTGCCACATTTCTTCAGGTTCTATTGAGAAAACTACCCATGTAGAAACTTTCACACATTTGCAGTCACAAATACTAGCTTCTTTTTTAAAGCAGAGCTAGCAGTTCATTTTTCAGAAATATTTTTAGGTATCTGGTTTTCTTTCAAGACTCCAAAGTCTGTATCATCCTTTTTAGAAATGTCAATGTAATGTATTTTAGTTACTCAATATGTTCATGGATTGAGTCTGGTTTTAAAGGAAAAGCATAGTTTATAATGTAAAAAATCTTTCTAGTGTTTAGTGTGTTAATATAAAGGTCACAATATGTAATGCTTTTCTGGCATATCAACTGCTGTAGAACTGATATTAGCTGATTCTTGTTTAACACCCTGATAGTTGAAAGGTGCCAAAAGGCTAAAAATCAAGCAAACCTATAAGAGAATGTGTCCTTTTCTTTAAGTTTCTGGTCTTTTGTTCAGTTTCATGATACTGGGATTTGAATTCATAGGCTCCCAGCTCAGTAAATAATTGCAAATAAACCCCTGTTTTTAATATTGGTGTGCTGGTCAGTCTTTGTGTCCCAGTGTGCCCACAGTAATTGGTACAGCAGCTTAAGTGTAGTGTCTGGTAGAACATATCATAGTAGTGCATTAACACTGACCATAGTGTACTTCTGTAGGGAATGTTTTTGTTAACATAATAGCCATTCAGAACACTAATGCCTTCAGATTTCAGTTTTTTATATCAGTGGCTAATTTACACAAATAAACCAGTATTTCCTCTGAGGTATGCCTTCAATATCCCATTACCTTCCACTGTCAGAACAAACGGTAAGGAAGAGCAAATCAGTCTGTCAGTTACAGATAGATTTAGGAATCAGTTCTTCTACGGTCAGTCATACCTGAGGATAGATCTTGCTCCATTAAAATCACCAAAAATGTTGTCTATTTCTCAAACTGTACAGTAGCTCTGACTTGGAACAGAGATCACGCCATTTCTCATGTGCTGTACAGTGACAAGCATCTTGGTGTTCAATCCTGAATTATATTCACTAGAGAAATTTGACTGATAAAAGAACTTAGTGGTTACTTAAAGAGAATAAAGCCTGTGAATTATATTCTTTCCACACTAGGAGAAGGTTTTTTCAGAAGTCCATCATATTACATGAATGTGGTATCCTTGTGCTGAGGATTTTAGGAATTTGTAGCTTTGAACTAAGTTTCCATTGTTCATCTGAATGCTAGTCATACAACTAAAGCCACAAGATCTCTAAAGAAGAATTTAATTGAATGGAGGAGTAACATGTCTCTAAAATGAGTTTCCCAAAGTATGTGACTGCCCAAACAAAACAAACAGGGTTGTTTCCACAATATTCTGAAGTGCTAATGGCCAGGAGAAAATGTTGCTGGGAGTTGCACCAAGGAAAAAATAGGAGGGAGAGGCATACTTGATAGCCAAATGCTGCAATTAAATATACTGTTGCTTAAGGGCTATTTCTAACCCTTTTACATAATTTCCTTTAATAATCATGCACCTCAATAGGACCTTTTTTTTTTACGTTTAAGCTGTGGGAGAGAACAAATTTTTCTGTGTAACAAAATGCCATCCTGATAATATAATGGTGACTTTTGATATTTCTTTTTAGATTTCAAGTCCATTGGGACTTACAGTTCATATCTTGGGATAGTTCATTTAAGTTCTAACTATAAAATTTGGGTTGGCTTCTCACCGTAACCTATATCAGCACAGTATATCTGACTTCTCAGTTACATGTGGTTTTATACAACCTTTCAGTTCATAAAGATTCTGTCGTATTTTGAGGCCCCCCTCAAACAGTTCTGCACACCCCCCCCTCTTTCTTCCCCGGTCCCGGGGAAATGGGAAGGAGAATCCAAAGAATGCAACTCCCACAGGTTGAGATAAGAACAGTTTACTGACTAAGG
>JASSUY010010998.1:0-16873 GCA_032466535.1 Forpus xanthops
CTGGAGAAGAGAAGGCTGCATGGAGACCTCACAGCAGCCTTCCAGTATCTGAAGGGGGCCTATAGGGATGCTGGGGATGGAGTCTTCATGAAGGACTGTAGTGTTAGGACAAGGGGTAACGGGTTCAAACTTAAACAGGAGAAGTTTAGATTGGATCTGGGGAAGAAATTCTTTACTGTAAGGGTGGTGAGGCACTGAAATGGGATGCCCAAGGAAGTTGTGAATGCTCCATCACTGGAGGTGTTCAAGGCCGGGTTGGACAGAGCCTTGGGTGGCATGGTTTAGTGGGAGGTGTCCCTGCCCATGGCAAGGGTGTTGGAACTAGATGATCTTAAGGTCCTTTCCAACCCTAACTATTCTATGGTTCTATGATTAGTAAAAATGAGTGGTGAAACCTTTGCAGAGATTAAGCAGCTGTAGTTGGCTTGAACGTGCACTTAGACATATTAAATCGTGATTTAGCAGGACTGATAGCTTTAACAGCAAGTGAGAACAGTGACTGAATAATCTCTACACCTGCAGTTGTGAGTGCTGAAGATGGCAGAATAGAATTCATGGGCTGGAACTTGAGCAGAAAGCTGCATTAACAGAGGGCTTTCATAAAAATGCCATGGGATCATTTATAAACACATTTAGTGACAATTCATCTCCTTAGCTCATATAAAATGCACAGTCTGCAGCAAAACATTCTACAGCACAATATTTGCGCTGGGAGATTTGTCTCTTGAGAAAGCATTGCTATGTCCTACAACACTCTTAGTTCACTTCTGTCCTCTGAACTCAGGCCCATCACAGGTATGTATCCTATGGTAATTATCCTGCAGTGACAGAGAAAGATTAAGGTTAAGAGAAGGGAAAATATTATATATAAAACACAAACATAACGGTATGTTGGAAGTTTGCATGTTCTCAGTTAAGTGTAGCTGTTTCACTAAGCCAGTCTGCATCCTTGACTATTGCAGGTGGTTTTAAATCAGCAAGAGTTTGTAGGAACATGTTTTCTTAGAAATGCAATTGCTGTTCCATTGCTTCACTTGGAGGCCTTGCTATCTAGGGATGCAAAGACACTGAGAACATAATGTCCTTGTGTCATTTGGATAAAATAGCCCATGTGGAACTTAAATCCTCTTCAGATGGATAACTAATCATTTGGGGTTCTTAAAGAGCTAAGTCCTTGAATTGTGGGGTTGGTTAACAAATAGAAGCATTAGCTGAAAATCTTTCACACAAGTTGGCCATTACTGCACAACTTCAGAAGACTGAACTTTGTAGCTTGCTTTACTGAACATACTCTTCCAGCTCTGGTGCTGCTGAGCGTATGGACCAAAATCCCCACCCTCAATCCAGAGTATTCCTGAATTAAGGATAATAAGATAAAGCATGTTTTCATACTTATGTATCTACATTATACTGGGGTCATTTTTCAAATGACCATTTGTTTGGTGAACACAGAAACTCTGCTTTCATCTGCTCACTAGTGGCTGCAATGAGGAAATAAATATCTGAAAGAAATGTATCGCAAGCTTCTGAACTACAACAGATTTGCCAGCATCTCCTAGGACATTTCACAGCCATACACATGCCTGGCAGTAAATAGGTACATTCAGCACAAGACAGATTTCCTTCTGTTATGTGCCTAGGAGAGGTGTCTACACAAGCTCTCTCCCAGCACCAATTTCTGAGTTAGGTTCTCACAACTGGGGTACTCAAAGGGCAATGCTTTAAGAACGGTTGCCATAATTCAGCTTTTTAAGCCAGATTCAGGCTATAAATACAGACACTTCCATAACAGAAACTCAGACAAAACAGGCAAACACGGGAAATCCATAGTCTGCACTTTTAAACTGCTAGAAGAGCCCTGGCATGGTTGCATCCTGAGGAAATGCTATAGAGCTCAACAAAACCCTTCCCAAGCACAGAGCAATTGCTAGCAGAGAGCAGAGGCTACTCCCAGTAGGCACTCTGGATACAGCCTTCCTATTTTTAAGGCTGAGTTTTGACAGTGTGTGTGTGCAACAGTTGATCTAAATGCCTGAACACAGTTTAATACATGTTTAATTTCCTAGTGGAAATCTATAATAGATGCTTCTGAAATTTTCATCTGGCATCTAACTGTCAAGAGTGGAAGTGCAGAGCATCACTGAGCTATTTAGTGCCTGTGAGAGAGCACCAGAACAGTGGGCACTGTGATCTGATTCATCCAGATGGGATCCTTAAAACGTGTCAAGCAGCTGAGCTAGAGATTTATAACTTCAGCATTATCAAGAGTCTCAGATTGGCAAAAGCTCAGAGCCTTGGACTAGTGCTGGACCTGCAGATGCCTTTGTTCCAGTGAATGCTTTTGTCTACCTCTGACTGCCTGGGAATGGGAGGTTCCTCCTTCTCACTGGTGCACTCCATGCAGGAGCTGGGCTCCCGCTAGTCTGGTAGTGCACCTGAAAGCCAAGGCCAACAGTGATGGGAACACTGGAGCAGGCACAGAATGCTGCCATGCACCTTCCTATCACCAGCAAAGGAAACCCAAATACATCAACCTCAGTGACAGCTCTGGCTCTGCAGCTCAGAAATCAGACTCACTGCTGATCAACGGCCTGTCTGCTCAGCAGACTGAGGCCGACAAGCAAAGCAAGGCAGGCATTCCAGCAACCCTCGCCAAGCCACAGGACACCTTGCCAGGAAAGATATGGCAGAGCATAAAGCATGACTATGTCAAAAGCTGTCCTGGGCTCTTGTTCAGGTTCTCCGCTCTGGAGACTGGCTTGTGTTAGCAGGACGATTGAGAAGGTGGAACAATCCTGCCCTGCACCAGACCAGGTGTTTGTGTCCTCCACAACCTGTCCTGTGTTGTGAAGGAGCTGCTGTGCCTTATCTCCATCAGCTCAGCAGCAGACTTCCTGCTGCTGCGAGACAATCCCATCGAGAAGCATTCACTCTCTGCACTGCCTAAGGGTAGACTCAATGGATATGGGCCAAAGACACACATGGGTTTTGGACTCCACAACCATAAAAGACTGCAAATAAAAAGAATTAAGCTGTCCTGAATGGAAAAGGCTGCAAATTCCCCTGAAAAATGATCCCATCAATTTGCAAACAGTTACGGGAATAGGTTTGATCACAAAATTTTATATTTGTAACATTTCTGCAAGTGTCAGTGAAGGTATATACTCTGCAATTGAGTCAGGCTTTTTCCTTCTGATACCTGAAGTTTTAGTTATTATTCCTTAAAACACAGTTACTGGAAATATGCTCCCAGAGGAGAGAGAGGTTTGGCTTAAAGTGGTACCCTCCAACAATACAAATCCTTACACTAACTCTTTTATTTAAGCAGGGTCTTATTTTATGAAAGACACAGGCATGGCTGCATGTGTGTGTATGTACACGTGCATATAATTTGTGGGATTTGATTAACTGTGTATAAACCCCTCATTGTATCAGAATAAACAGTCATTTTTGAGGGCTGTCTCCAGGCTTTGTTCGATACCTGCTGCAGGGTAACAGGCTCTTAACACTGATCAGAGCTACTGGTCTCCTGTCTGAAAAATAACTCATGCACTGCAAGGTATTTAGAATTGCCTTAAATTCCCAACCTAACTTCTCTGTGATCTGTCTACAGTCTCCTGTTACTACTTGGTCCCCTTTTTTTGAAGGAAGAGCCCTCTAATTCTGCTCCACAAAAGCAGATTGTCTTAATTAGTTCTCACTTAACACTAGCTTTCTTGCTAGAGACTGTATTCGCACACCACCAAAAGATGCTTGCAATGGCACCAAGCAAACTTCTGAAACAAGGCAGCTTCTAAGTGGAACAGAGTATTTGTTAGTCTTGTGTTAGAACAGCAAAGCAAAATATGCACAAAAGCTCATGCCTGCAGTGTCCCTTATGCCTTTTAGATCTCCGGCAGAACTGCAGTCATCTCAGTGTCATGTAGCTGCATTCATACCACTCTGTTTGCCTTGGCTGTCCATCATTAAAAGCTCATATCTGACTGCAGGTCTTCCATCATTTCTCCGAGGTAACTCTGTTAAGCTGCTGACAGGTCTTGATATTTCATCCATGTCCACTGGGAATAACATCTAGCTCTTATTTTCTGGTCCCAGAAATGAGATTAATCTTCCAATCCTTAAAGATCACACCACTGAAATCAGTATGGAAATGCTCATGATTCTCATGAAAATAAACTACCCAAAACCTCCGCAGTTATATTTTAATTTCGGACCGAACCTGTCTTCCTGAAGTCCCCTCCTCAGGATGGCAGTGTAGCCCATTTCGGGCTGCCAGCTCAGATTTACCATGATGATAAAGTAGATGTCCTCAGGTGAGCTGGCAGTCCCACACAAAGCAGTATTTTCACACACTGCCTGTTCTCTGAAGAATGTCAAACCACTTCACAGCAAGTAATAATATAATGAGGATATGACTCTCTTTGGAAAGGAAGGCAGAGCAAAGTGCAGAAAGGTCCTGGCCAAGATGAAAGTATCTTATTCCAGATGTTGACCTACACATGGCTGCACATTAAACAGGGAAAGCAGGAGCATTTTCTTCCATGTCTCCCTTCCCAAGTCCCACAGCAGGGTCAAAACAGCCCATGAAAATAAACTGATGTGAGTGTGGAGTTAATTCAACTTGTCATCAGCTGCAGTCATTCAGGAGTTGCTGAACATCTCATCCAAGTGTCCTTGTGATGATCTTCAGGGCACAACCAGTACCCACTCCAGTTATCCTAGTTTAATCTGCTGACATGAGCCAATAGTGCCACTGTGCCTGATGCAACAGTTTGGACATAAAAGGCACAACACTAATTCCTATCCTTACTGAGGTTTAATACACAGGTGAAACAGCAGTTGTCAATCATCTTAACCCTTGCTATGGAGAAACAGGATACTCTTAGGAAGTATTTCAAGCAAAGACATGATCTGTTGGTACCCTTGAAGCTACTCATGTCTTTGAGGTACAGCACTGATCTCCAAAGACAGCTGGAATTTAATCTGCTCAATAAAGAAATATCCCAACCAGTTTAGCTAATCCCCTCCCCAGTTAGCATTGCAAATGCTTATCCTTGAGTGTCCACCTTGCAGGTCCATCTCCATCCATTCTCATTTTCAGAAGAGATTTCTGGCCTTTGGAGCTGACAGCTGTTTGACTCTTGACAACATGCCAAACTGTCTGGAAACTGCAGTGCTGTATGGAGGTATTGGCAAGCCCTGACAAACCTTCTGCAGTACTGAAGGCTGCCCAAACCCAGCTATGGAGAGCTGATGTGGGCTGCTCTGTCCTGCTGTTTCGTGATACACCACTATTCATCCTCCAGGCCAAGTCCTCGGCTGATACAAGTGGCAATACTTCACTGACCCCCGCAGATGTGCTGCCCTTCACTCACCACAGGCTGTCCCTGAGAGTCACCTTCTCTTGTGGCTGTATTTTACTAACTTGTCAATGCTTTCCCAGCTCCACCTGCTCAGAAGAGTCCTGACACTCCACCAGGGGGGTAGCATGGGATGTCCCCCACAAAGTGGCAATGATGCAAATCCCAGCCAGCACTGGGCTGGTCCTTGGGCATTGCCATGCTCTGAAAAGACCTCTGGCAGCCCCTGGAGAGCAGGGACCATGTCCTGCTGTGCACTATGCAGAGCTCAGGGCCCGCAGAAACAAGTTGAGGGGCTTGCTTTATTGTCCAACTTGATGCCTGATGAAATCAGTGTTGGATGTAATAGCAGAGAGAGGGGAGAGACTGTAGGAGATAGTGAGAGGGACATCCATTTCCACAGATCAGGTCCCCACAAAGACATCAGGGGCTTATTCTGAGTGATATAAAAACAAATGTCAGATGGCCCTTTCTCAGTTAATCAGGCTTGGTTTTGCTGTGGTTGCATCTCCTTCAAGTAGCACTTTTCCCATTCTAAAGCCAAGGAAAAAGTCACCAAGTATCTGACTTCTGAGTAAGCAATACTGAGAGCAATTCAGTCTCATTTCTGTGGACATGTTTGCCCCATTATCTTAGCACAGCTGTGTAATCCCTGAGTAATTAAAATGGCTCCTCAAAGCTGCCACTCTTGTCTGCCTTCTGATCCGTGTCAATGCCGATCTGTTCAGCTGTGTAGGAATATTAAGTGTGCCTGATATAGCTAAGTCTCCTCAGCTTTTATCCAAATTGTCTCTTCAATGTCATCATCAGCTGAGCAGAAGGATAAATTCTGCTTTTACTGTAATCTCAGATTAATCTGTTCAGTTTTAGTATATTTACACCAGTCTGATGCATGTCAACATCACATAGCAACAAAGCATTTCAATAGGACATGAAGAAGCTTTTAGGTATAACAAGGGAGTAGAGGTTTTAGATACAACAAGGGAGAGAGTAGATTGAGAAAACCAGTAGTAACTGGGGTGAATATGAAGTAGCCAGTCACTCAAATCAGCTGAGACCTTTGGAACTTTAAAGAACCCACAAATATTTTCAATAAGAAATAAATAAGTAAAGAAGTGCAGCAAGTGAGGAAATGAGGAACCTTGTGTGAGAACCACAGAAGATCATCAAAGGTAAAATAAGTAGGTTTTGGACCATTTGCATCTTGTGGCATTCGCTTCTTTGCATATAGGCTGTTCTAATAGCTGTGACAATATTGGGATCAAGAAGACCTCAAACAGGGCAGCTTTGGGGAGACACAAATTAGGACCATGTGGAAGAGAGAAAAGCAAACACAAACACAGGTGTTTGATTAGAACAAAGCACCCAAAGATTATCAAGGCAGAAAAAAGTCTGATCAGAAGCAATGGAGATGGGTGGGCAATGTGACAGGACTTTGTGGAGTTAAATGGCAGCAATTAAACTCCCTCAGCAACTCCCCTCTGCTTGGGCTAAGCTCTGAGGTCATATCAATGCCATCCTCTCCCTATACAGCCATGTTAGAGACCCCTCTATACAGAGCCTGTGCTTGGTGCATCAGTAATGGACTGAGGAATGCCTGCAGAGAAGTGAGTATAAAAGCAGGATTATCTGCTGTGCTGAACAAGGCAGCTGAGAGAAGGACATCTTGCTAACAGCACACAGATTAATGCTTGATGCAGTGCTTGAGTTAGGAACACAGATACTCCAGACTGAGCAACTCAGAGATATCTCAAAAAGGGCAGGCAGCCAGCCCTCTCAGACCAGAAGTACCTCCTATACCTTGCCCACGTTTTATCTGCTGGTTCTTGATGGAGGCCAGGAGCATCAGGCCAGCAAAACGTCACTACAGTACCTCTGGTGTAAGGAGTGATATGGGATCCCATACTATGGCTGTGCAGCACTGTTCTTCAGGACAGGCATCCAAAGAGATTCCTGGATACATCTTACATGTAGACCATTGATCCTACCTCCTTGAAGGCATCCCAGAGAGCCTCATCATTTCAGCAGACATATCTGGGCTTACAGGTGACATCAGGGCACTCTAAAACAAGTCTGCATGGGAAGGAGAGATGGCTTTCCTTCTTTTTCCCAGTCACCACTTCCCAGGATTTCTCATCATGCTGGTTTTGCACACGGGATGTGGAACCAGGTTTTGTCGAGCTATTTGTGGTCTTCCTGAAGTGAAAAGATGGGTCAGTGGTGTTAGCATACAGACTTGCAGGAGCAATGTCTGGTGACGACCCCTATCCACAAAGCCATGAGCCTGTCTTGGTAGATTTCTTTCAGATGTTTCAGATCCATCTCTCTCTTGCATTATTAATAGCAGCATCCACAACCACATTAAGCCTCATTTTCAGCTGCTTTCAATATCTTATTCTCAAACCCTGTTCCTCGGAAATGAGTCTCTAGCCTGTTAACTCTCTCACTGCTTGTGAGATACAGCACCTACCCAGAGGCAGTGGCACTTCCTTCAGGTACATGTGGTTTTCCATCCCAGAAAAGCATGGGATGTGCACCTGTATGTCCCTGATTTCCAGGAGATGCTCCAAGAAGTAATCACTTCTCTGAGAAACTGAGGTCTGAGCTTTTCTGTTGTCTTTCCTTATGCACATCCTCCAATGAGTACTGTGACCACTCCACAGACAGGCTAAGGGATGCAGGATCAGGCCACCTGCATGCTCAGGAGAGCTCTTGTGCACAGCACTGATGCTGGAAAGTAGAGACATGCCATACTCTGAATGTACTGGATTACTTCTGCATTACTCCCAGGTGTCCTAGCTAAGAGGATGTTACCTATCCTGGGCTGTTCCTGTTCTTCGGGACCTGAAGAATGCACCATTCTTTGCCTGTACAGCAGGGTTGGGTCTTTTTTGATATGACAAAAGTCATATATGTGAAAATATACCTCCCTTAAATGAAAAAAAAAGAAACCTAACAAAAAACCACACATGCACAAAACCGCACATATAACTATTTACATAAAATTTAAATAAGACCTTTTCTCATCACACAAAACACTGCTCTCTTCACCATGGAAGGGCTGCCCTGTTCACAGGATACACAGCAGAGCAGGTGACACAACTGCAGATGGAAGGAGAAGGACTCCAGGGCACCCTGAGGGGCCCATGAATGCCTGCTTGTGCCCAGAGATCCTGTAGGAGGGACAATATACGGCTGCAAACCCCTGCAGCAGCCCTCCTTGATGCCCTTGATCACAGCACAATGGCTCTGGGAAGGAGGACATGCGCCAAGCAGCAAGCCAGTGCTCAGGTTGTGCTGTGTGTCTAGCCTTGTCTGTACCAGAGGGAATGAAACAGAAACACACAATTAGCACAGGCTCTAAGCGCAGATGCTTTCAGCTTCAGCAGCCCCTGATTCAATTGCTGGCATTCACCCAGGCAGCAGCTGTCACCTACGTTCCCCTCCAGTGAGTTAGGAGAGGTTTGTATGAGGAATCAGGAGTAGTGATTTTCCTTGACAGAAAAGGTCTGGAAAACAAAGGGCTTTTATGGGGTCAGGAGAGGTCTCACTTTCAAGGGCACACCTCTGCATTCAGCTTGCTTTCCAGACCTCAGGGGTGGTCCCATTCCAAGCCCTTAGCTCCTCACACCCCCTTTTTTTCTTACCCTTGGTCTTCAGAGCTTCTCTTTTTAAAGGAAAGGCCAGGGAAGCTGTACACATACTCCCTTCTCTCTTGAGCTAAATATTTAATAGCTTTCCTATCAAGGAAAACACTTTTGCCTGTCTTGCCTCCTCTTCTATTTTTCCAGCATTTGCACTATCCTTGCTAAATATATTGTGAGTCAGTGTTAACTTGAGACCACTGGCTGCCTCTCCCTTCCCTCCTGCCCAGGAACTCCCTACATAAATCCCTGGGATTGCCAAACAAAAAAAAAAAACAAAACCAAACAAAACCTCAAACATGTGCAGATTTATTGTTACTTTTGTTTCCTCAATGCACAGGCAAATTAATATTATGGAGATGATTAGATCCCTTTGCACAACTCTCCTGAGCACAGTGCAATATGACAAGAAAATCCCTGTTCTGTGCTAAAAAAAAAGACTGGATAAACCCTGCTATTGTACAATCACAAGATCCTGAAGAAAGAGGATTATTAAAGTAGAACATAATGTGAAATATATTCAATACCAACCACAATCTAAGATGACACTGATTGCAGAGGGATAGCATCAACTCTATATATGATGCGTGGTAGGTAAGCCAGTGAAGATCTTCTGCAAACCTCTTGAGTGTAGAACAGTTATGGGGGTTTTCCTGGACTCTGAGGTTTTCACAAAGTCAATTTTCCAAGGCTGGAGAGAGGAAGCTGAAGAACTGTAGGGGCCATGTCATTAGCTACATCTTCTCGAATCAACTCAAAGCAGAGCTGCTGTCAGGCTGACAGGGGTCTACTGCTGGTTGAAACCAGTGAGAGTTACAAAACTTATTTGTAAGCTGCATCCTTCATAAAAAGCAGAGTCATATAAAGCATCTGAACTACTCCACAGACCAGAAGTAGGGAGACCAAAATACTTTGATGTTTCTCTGACTTGTGTGCAAGGGTAAAGCAGGAGAGGAGGTTAGGAGGCTTAAAGTCTGTTTTCTAGGAATCTAGAAATGTCACTGAGTGAGGGGTCTGTACCCTGGATAGGTGCATACCTTTAACCTCCTCGACAATGACCCATGAGATCTTGTCTGTCAGGGCAAGGCCATCCTTTAGATTTTGCTCAAATTGTCACCAAGGAGCTGAGAGGTTTCACCAAAAGGTGTTTTCCAAGAGCAGTGTTGATCCTGTATTTCCAGGCTTCTGTTATGTCACCTTGTTTTGCTTCTCAGAGCATTACAGCAACTTCCCAAGTCATTCATACACTTAATCCTCCAATATTTTGTCAGAGTTAACCTAGCATGACAATTTCCACCTTGAAATTGCTTTAATCCTTTAAACACATTCAAAGCCACTTAATGACAACAAGCCTGGAAGATAGATGAGTAGAAATGCCAGTTTAGTTGCAAAGAAACTAAAGTTCAAGATCAGGTACCATGCCTGATACCTCATGCATCAGCCTCCCTATGGACCTGGAGACTCAGCCCGTGCACATGGCCAGCTGAGCAGGCTCACCCATGTGTTTGTGGACCCAGACAGGAATTACCTCTCTTGCTTATCTAAAGTACCACTGATGTGGACACAATCTCTGAAACTTTCTTCTTGTTTCTGCTAGTGTAAATCCTTCTCCCATTCGGCATTATCACCAGGACGAGCTAGCTGGTGAGCTACTACCTAGGAGCTGAGAGAACCAAGTTCAACCTTGTTGCGTTCTAACTAAATGGCAGGTCTACCCACACACACTAAAGTGGAATTTCGCTGGAGGTAAAAATCAAGCTGTGCCTCCTACCTCCACCCCCCCTCCGTCTCATGCAGTTTAACATGACAGTTCAGCGTATGGAAGTTATTATAGGATGGCTGTGCATCATGGTCTCTGGTCTGGACCACCACTATTCTTCTCCTACGCATACACAAGACACCCATGCACATGCAGGAAAGCTGCTGAACGCTTATATAATCTGATGTGTCAACAAAGTAAGGTCCCTGCCAACTCTCCCACGTCTGGGCACTCTAAGTGGCTTCAGTTTGTCCCAGACAGAGCATTTCAAACATGTGAAAAGTTTTCTTTCAAGTCTACCCAAACCCCGTCTATCCAAACCCATACCCATTCTTACTCTGTGAGAAAACAACTTCAGTTGTTGCTAAACAAGCGCTTAAGAAAGTGCAGGCTGGCAGCACTGCCTTCTGCTAGACCCTCATCCTCCCGTCACTGTGCTGTGCATCCAAGAAGCTGTGTCTGTGTCAAAGTAATTGTGTGGCGTCCATCTGTTGAGTATCTAAGCAATTTTGAGAGACCGAGAATTACATGAGCCAGCTAGAGAGGACAGGCCACCACTGCTAGCATCAATGTGCAACACCCCTTTGGTACAACACTCTCATGAAAGTCAAGGGCGAGGAGTGTCTATCCTTTTTGATGCAAAAGCTGTGGCCATTGCATAGCAAAAGAAAAAATAAATCTGTATATTAGTTCTGTTTTCCCAGATTTATGAAAAGCAAAAGCTTTTGGGAGGGGTGGAGTCCTTTGGGATTTCTGACATCTTTTGTTAGGTATGCCTTTAAGTTTAATGCTGGTGGGTGACACACACCAGCAATGCCTTATTCAGCTGCAGTTGCAAGCGTGGTTATCAGGCTGCAAAGCAGACAAGCATATCTGCCATGAGGTCCTGCCAAAGCAGTGGGTATACAGCAGGAGACCTCCTTCCTAGAAGACACGTGCCTTTGTATGCTCCGTTGTGAATATCCTGACATCTAATTGTTTAGTGATGCAAAGTTACCTTTGTATTAAAGCTGTTTCTAAAATCTATTTTAAATGCACCATGCCCAAGTGTATTTTAGCCCACAGATTTGGCAAAGATTAACTTCAATGGGATCATTTGCTTTGCTGAACTACAACTTACTGAAATTCCGTACTGAAGAGCTTAAAGGCAGTGGACATCCAGAAAATAAAGGTGCAGTTTCTGAAGAAAATGACCAGCATTCAGGCCTCTTCCACACTGGGACAAGCCCAAGAGTTTCTGCTTTTCTTCTTTCATTAAGTACAGGTCTACATGACACAGAGAAGGACAGACAACATCTGACCCCTCAGCAGCCACTCAGTTCAGGAGATCAGCCTGGAAGTCCTGGAATGAAATCAGCAAGGTAAAGAAGGCAAAGAAATTTGGGTTCATGAAGATCCCTAAACACTGAGTTGTACCTTGTCTTAAGCAGAAATCCTGTTCTAGACTCTGCAAGTTTACATCAAGGTTTGCACAGTTATGCAGAAGGGCTGGGTTTTGATCAGATGGAAAAATTCCCATGGAATCCCAGGGCCTCTTTAAAAACAAACGCACATGAAAATCTATTTTGAGCAAAGAGCTCCAGCCACCATGCTCCTCCATGTACCAGGTTTCCATGCTTGGAAAGGTGCAAGCTTTTCTGGTAACAGTAAAGCCCTCTCCAGCTGGGGTGCACCTTCAGGAGCAGCTCTTTACAGAATGGCCTCTGTGCTACCTCCAGCTGAGCAAGGGATAGCTCTTGCAGGTCTACAATTAACCCTGGCCCACTGGCGGAGGGTTCCTGATCCCCTCTGTCCTGGGTCTGTGCTGCCATAGGAGCCGGAGGCAGGTGAATGACTCAAATTAAGCAGAGACTTCAGACAGGTTGACAAAAAACTGACTCCTGGCTTACTTTAACATTGGAAGAAATCCTTGTGCTAGCAAGATAATGAAGCTATTATTGAAGTGAAACACCAAGCAGAGGCAGAAACCCCATATGTGGATATGATTCATACATTTGAAAGGTCTAGAGAGTAGAATTTCAGTAGGATAAGCACAGCTTCCACGTTCAGACTAAAGGGTCTGGTGTTGCTTCCCAATATGCAAGAAAAAAAACTTTATGTTTTTGTTGAGTGATTTTCCAGCCCACTGAACACATGCTCCAGAGTTCCTGCACAGAGGCAAAAATACACCCTGTGTATACACTGTGTTTATGAACTCACCACTCCCTCCCTCCACACCCTGCACTTCAGAGTTTGCTACCGAGCTAAGGGTTTCAAAATCATTCTACAGAGATAAACCCCAGTGTGTGCAGTCTTACCACTGGCTTTGTGTGGCCAATTGCTATTCAAGACCGTGCTAAAGTATTTCACAGGAAAGAATGAATGCTCCTCTTTCTTGTTTACATTTCAATATGTGAATATTTATTTTCTCATGTCAATAATTACGCTAATGTTTCAGAACACTCCATTTAAAACTGGCTTTCATTCATAGAGAGACATTTTTGAATGAAAATGAAGCAATCAATGTTTTAAAGGATCCTATTTTTCAAGTGAAAATAAGCACAATTTCACAATTTCTCCTCAAAATACAGACTAATTTTCAAGATGCTTAAAGGGAATATCAATGCCATTGTAGGCATATAATTTTCCAAGCTTTTATTTTACGAAGTATTTTCAAGACTAATTAATGATCTGGATATCCAAAAATACTTAATTTGAATCTAACAAGAAGATTTAAATTCAGGCTGTTGCTGGTGTCTTTACCAATGTGGCACCTTTATCATTCTCCTTTCAGTTTATCTGAGCTGTAGAGATGAAAAACTCTAAATCTGTTTTGCTTGAAATCTTCAAAAACAACCTTGCTGACCTCAGAAAAGTAAGATTTGCTTCTGTTAGAAATGTACTGTTGCATGCATAGGCTAACCTTAACAGCCCAGCTCTCTTTTTAAATCTGGTGTGACACAGAGATGAAGTCAGGCAGTCACAGATGAAAAGGGTACAGATTTGTCCTTCTGTATGACTTAATGTCTGATGGAAGCATTCAGAAACTAGCAACACGAGGTGCTGGTCAACAATACCTAACTATCAAGA
Organism: Forpus xanthops; assembly: GCA_032466535.1. Taxonomy (NCBI): domain Eukaryota; kingdom Metazoa; phylum Chordata; class Aves; order Psittaciformes; family Psittacidae; genus Forpus; species Forpus xanthops. The sequence continues at coordinate 13,833 of JASSUY010010998.1, forward strand.
GCAATGGCTTCATCCCTGTAACCCTCAAGTGGTGGACCAACACGAGCACAGGCAGAAGGAGCAAATCAGCATAGGGTTTCTGGTTTGTAGTGCCACAAGACAGCCTTCAACACACTGTACTTCCCTACTCACCCTCATCTGGTTTCATTGCTCCAGATGATAACTGACAGCAGAGAAACTTCATGAGCTAAATGGTAATAAGTACTCAAAATACGGCTTATGACAGCAGCTCCTGATAGGCCTGTGGCCTTACTAACATATGGTCACTCATAGGGCTGTGTGTTGCAGTGCCGCAGCATCCAGGAGAGGCAAATATGGAGAAGACAGAAGATAAGGGTAAAGATCAAAATGATACCTTCAGGAATAATGCTTTCTGCTTTCTGATTTCATTTGAAATTCAGTCAAGATAGTAGAGCAAGAGAATAAGGTGATGCTCTGATACAGCACTTCCTCCTTGGAAGAAGCAGCAGACCACTAAGAGACCTTGGGACAGTGATGTGATTGCAGTTTGCTACCCAGTCAGGAACCTGGTTTTATGCTGAAAGATGCACAGAAGCCATTTGCCGTGCATTTAATGAGAATACAAAGCAAACTCCATAATGAGAGTGGGGTTTTGGCTTAACCACTCCTCACTGGCTGATCCCGAGTGGTTTGGTGTGCTGTGGTACTTGGACATGAGCACTGAGGTGATTAAATACTTTGTGTTTTCTTGTCTCCTTATTATAAAGCTTGCAACAAAAGAGGACTTAGGATCGTTCTAGTCAATATTTTTGGACTTCCTTCCCACCCATTTGTCAAAATGTAAAGGCAGGCTCTCTCACTTGTAAAGGTGCAGTGGAATGTGTTACTTATCACATATAAAAGACAGTTTGTAATACAAGATGCTTTCAGAGGCATTGCTGAAGATGCTGGAGTCCCTGTAACAATGTGCATCCCTACAGTAATGCACACCTCTGCACTCGGCAGGCTTCCGTAAACTCGATTAGCTTTGAATGGCAGCAAAAATTAAAGCAAAAATAAATGGGTTCCACATCTGTGCTCTCCTATAGTTAGACAGTTTGCATGTTTATTCAGAGGTAATGCAACTATTCGTGCATTGGGATTGATAGCAATAGCACCTTCTGTGCACTTATAGGTAATCTATGGAAGAGCTGGTAGGATGCTAAATGTCTTCTTTTTAAAAGCATAAATTCAAGAGGACAATTACTCCAGGACAATTAGTTGGGAATATGCTAAGGGGAATAAGTTGGCAACTGTTAGTGGTAGCAAAATAGGAGAAAAGTATGAAAACACTGAAAAAAGGAGAAAGATAAGAGAAGCCACCAGGAGTGTCCTGCTCATGTCAGCTATTGCCATGGGGCCATAAACTCTGCACATCAGTTCTGAACACTGCTGGTCAACCCTGATAATTCAGTTTTTACCCTGATCAGAACTGGACTAGGAAAGTCACCTCCATCAAATCAGTCAGCACAGGGGATGAGGTTCATGAAGACATCAAGCTTAAACCCTCAGTGGAACCTTCAGTCCATATCGGGGCTGGTACTATTTAATACACTCATCAACAACATAGACAGTGGGATTGAGTGCACTGTCAGCAAGGCTGCAGATGACATGAAGCTGAGTGGTACAGTTGACATGCCTGAGGGATGGGAAGCCATCCAGAGGCACTGGGACAGGCTGGAGAGGTGGACCCATGAGAAGCTCATGAGGTTCATCAGGGCCAAGTGGGTACATAGAATCAACTAGGTTGGAAAAGTTCAATTCATTTAGTTCAAGATGTCCCTGCTCATTGCAGGGGGGTTGGACTATATGACCTTTGAAGGTTCCTTCAAGCCCAAACAATTATATGATTCCATGATATTATGATTCTATGATGCTATGTCTGACTTCATGCTAGAGGCAAAAGGGCAGAGGATGTCCATTCCAACATGTTCTCCTTGTATAAACGTCAGCTTCTCAGTGTTTTCTTGAATAACTGAACCAGGACACCATGTTCACACTGGATCAGCACTTTGCATCACAGAGCACAGCTTTCTCAGTGCATTGTGAGGAGCCTTTCAGACAGACAGACTTGCCATAGCTTTTCTGCGAGCAATGCTATTAACACTACTGAATGGACAGGCTTAAATCACAATAAAATTGAAGGTGTGGACACAAATGACAGAACTTGGTGACAAGCAAATAAAGAACAATTTCATGATCTGAAAGTTTACTCAGCAAAGGCACAGGCAGTATTAAATGTTCTTTGCTCGAGAAGTTCCCAATTGTATTAGAAGATGTGGGTGAAATTCAGTTTTCCTAAAGTTAACAGGAACTTTGCCAAGGTTGTCAGTGAAGCCTTAATTTCACAGTCTGGTTTGTAAATCTTGTTCCCTTTGTTAGCATTTTGGCTGTGGGAAAGTCACTTTGGCTCTAGGCAGCCTATTTCTATTCTTTGCAGCTGCTGCTTAGGAAATGTGCATCAGCCATTTTCCTGAACATGCAGTCCCATTATAAATGGAGAAAAATTGATGAGCAGGACAAGAAAAGCTGCTGCTCTCAGGAGATTTCAGCTCCAGCCCAATGACAGCTAGTTCTTCTTCCCCCACCCCACCACTGCTTATGCCCTATATGAAGAAGAGATGCATCATGCTAGTGACACTATATGCTACCAGTCTGCCCAACACGGAACAGCTCTGGTCTTACGCAGTTTGCTTTTGTAAGTAGTTTTTTTTTTATTCGCCATTCATACAACAGGACTTAAGACTTAAACAAGGTAAGCTATACCAAGGAGATGGGTGAAACATTACATTTTTGTTTCCTCAGGGATCAATCATACTATTTACAAGTACCTAACTTATCATATCTGGGTACAACATAGAATCATAAAATCATAGAATAGTTAGGGTTGGAAAGGACCTTAAGATCATCTAGCTCCAACACCCTTGCCATGGGCAAGGACACCTCCCACTGAAGCATGCCACCCAAGGCTCTGTCCAACCCGGCCTTGAACACCACCAGCGATGGAGCATTCACAACTTCCCTGGGCAGCCCATTCCAGT
>JASSUY010011000.1:0-35060 GCA_032466535.1 Forpus xanthops
ATGTTGAGGACACCAGAACAGCACACAATACTCCAAGTGAGGTCTCACAAGAGCAGAGTAGAGGGGCAGGATCACCTGCTTCGACCTGCTGAAAAAGCAGATACCAAATGAGTCCTTTCCTGAAGTAATAGCTGAAAGGACAGCTGAAGTCCACAACCCAGTCTGCTCCAGTCTCCACTATAGAAAACCTCTGGCTGCAGCTTAAACCTTTAAAATAATACCAAGATTGTTATTGCTTCTTTCCTATTCTTAGACATAATTCCTACTAAAATGACCCCAAAAGTTGAAAGCACTTAGGCTGATAGTATTCTGATACTGCTGTTTATCACAATTTAAATCAATGTGGCTCTCTGGGGCACGAACTGTTTTATAGTTCTCTGCAGCCATTTCATTGAATGCAGTGAGAATTGAAGGATGAGGATCCTAACAGCTACTACCAAAAACTGTCCTCGTAAGCATTCCAGCCTCACTTAGGAAGAACCCTTAGTAGCAGTTTCCAAAGCAATCAGAAGGAAAAAGTGTTGCCTTTCAAAACCCTGATCCATTTTCATACCTTATTTCTATGCTACTGCTTACACAATAAAGATTTTTAGCTTCCACATTCAAGAGATTGCAAATGACCTGTGAAATAAAATGAAGGAAATAATAGAATGTGATACATGACAATATCTATTTAATTTCTCTAGGATAGTCTAATGATGAAAATAATAGGTATTGGGGAATTGTAATCAGCAGGGTATTCAAATAACCCTGGAGCGCTGTTGGGAGTAATTTTTGTTTAATACTGTTTTTAAAGTTTCAGTAAAGCATTTACAGGAGAAATATTTCAGTGAATTTTTTTCTTTCCCACCCACATTTTTCAATTTGTCAGTCAAAACATGTAAGATCTAGGAAGTTAAGGAAGAAATTACAGGCTGCTTTTCCACTGCGTTTTTTGTATCAGCTGTAGTGAACAAAAAAAAACCCAAAAAAAAAAACCAAAACCAACCAACAAAGAAATGAGTGTTAAGAGTCAAACATGAAATGGTTGACATTTAATACAACTAACATTTGCTTATAGGAAGAGAAAGTGAATAAGGGGAAACATGAGAATGTTAATGTCTCTAATTCTGTAAAATACGCACTGTGACTGGGTAGGAGGAAGAAATGTACCAACAGAATGTACTCATGACCTTTGATACTGAGTCAGACATGAAGACACGTGTTTCAGTCCTGTCATTCAGTACTAATGATCACACATACTCAGCCACTAACATTTCTCACTGGAAATCATCAACCATCTCACCTATCATTAACCAGGTCTGTCTAAAACAGAGAAGTTTATGCATAGCTGCTTTGCTATGTTATAAAACGAACACAGAGAAGGCTGCAGCATGACTAGGAGATATCAGGAGACTGCATCTACTAGGGGCCAGGAGAGCATCCTAACCTGTTGGCTTAGATCACATACACTCTACCTACATTTAATTACATTAGCAAAACCAAGACAAACTGACACGGAACAATCACTGCTTCACGCTCTGGCTGCTGAAGGGATTGTTTATAGGCAAATGTTTTCTTTCTGCTTTGGGATTTTTTTCTCATAAGACTGAAAACAAAATGAATGGTTTGTCCTTTCCTGGAGCTGGAAGGAGTTTCTGTGGTGGAGAAAGGCATCCCTTGTCACTCCATAAATTGCAACTATTGTTTAGCTGAAGTCTATTACTTTGATTTTGGTTCATAGAGGGCAAGCAAGAGACTGATGATTGAAGGAGCTAGACATGATTAGAGAAAAAAATCAATAAATGTATAAACAAAAAGGGGTTTTCAGGCATTAATCAGGTGATTTATTGCACATTTTGTGCCTCCTTTTGCATCAAAGTTGTTAATGTAGTTCTACACAACTGACCTTACTACACTTTGTACTGTCTTCTGGAGTGCCTTCTACAAGAGCAGAAGAATAAATATCACAGAATCACAGAATGGTTTGGTTTGGAAGGGGCCTCAAAGCTCATCCAGCTCCAATCCCCTGACACAAACAGGGACACCTTCCACTAGAGCAGGATGCTCCAAGCCCCGTCCAACCTGGCCTTGAACACTGCTAGGGATGGGGCACACACAGCTTCTCTGGACACCCTGTGTCTTTTAGGCACTGGAAGCTAAACTACGGTCTCCCCTTAAGGAGCCTTCTTTTCTCCAGGCTGAACCAGCCCAGTTCTCTCAGCCTAGCTCCAAAGCAGAGCTGCTCCAACCCTTGGATGATCTTGTGTATACCTTGTGTAAACAAATATCTTGTAGAACACATGAAGTGAAATAATATTGTGGAAAAAAAAAAGTAAGAATAGAAGAACTTGACCACAGGATGGGAACACAGCTGATCCAAAAGTGTTTTGAACAATGTGAGGTATCTTCCTTTGTCATCTGATCCATATTTTTGCCTATGATACTTAATCTATTTGCCAGGCCTGGGAGGGTTCTTTCTGTCATCCTCATACAATATTCTTATTGATTCACCTTGTCTCCTTTCTTTGTGTTTGAGGCCCAGAGCAAGGGTTCCTTGAGCATCCAGCAGTATTATATGAGGGTGATAGTTAGATATGACTGATAATATTTGTATTTAGAAAGTCCCAGAGGCTGAGCATACAGCTGGAAAAAGACAATGTAAGCAGTCCAGTTCTCTGGGATCTTCTGCATTGTCTATCACCTGCCATGAGATTTTTCAAAGCATCAAAAAACTGAGAATTAATCTTTGCTACAAGTTCAAACAAAGTCTTAAAAGGTAAAATCTGCTTCTCCAGATGATTTTTAGTTCAATGAAAATCAGGAAAACATTGTATAAATTGTACACAAACAAATAAGGTTCTGCTGAGTTGTAATGGAGAATGGAACTGCCTTAGCCACCCAAGAATTCAGCTGGTAAAATGGATTACTGACTGTACCACACTAGGCACACATACCCCATTAACAGTATGGTGCTAAGAACAAAGGCCTCTCTGTTCAGCCATTCCTCCTTTGCATCTTCCTGCACTTTACTAATTCAGGGGCTCCAGACAGCTGCAATGCCAGATCACTGAAAAATTATGTGATTTTAATGGTCTTCCCCAGACCTGATACAATGTCATACTAATAACAAGGGTACCTAAAAAGAGCAAAAGAAACCAAGTTGATTTCCTGCAGATTGACCTCACAGGTTACCTTTCACTGAAGTTATGAATAAGGATGTTGCTTCAAGAAAAACACGCGAGTCATGGAAAAAAACAGGGCTGCATTGACTTCTGCTTGAATGAGAAGTTATGTCAGTGAGACTTTTGTTTTAAGAAAAAGGCAAATTTTGCCAATTAAAAATTAATTAATGAATTAATAGGTTATATGAAAACAATAATGCCCTTTAAGTTCAATTTAATTTGTTCAATTTTCTGTTTCAATTAGAATCCATTAGGAAAGTAATTGTCAGTATTCATTGGCAGAATCTCTGTAAAGGCTCCCAGGTTGTTTGGCTCAAACCACCACATAGCTGACTGCAGCAGAGTTTCACCAGCACCACATCTGCCTATCAGAGTGAACATTCAAACATGAGGCATATAAAGCTCTTTCACAGTGTAGGACACATCAAAAGGAGTGTGACCAGCAGGTCGAGTGAGAGGATTCTTCCCCTCTGCTCTGCTACGGTGAGATCCCCCCTGCAGTCCTGTGCCCAGCTCTGGAGCAACAATAATAAGAGGGATGTGGAGCTGTTGGAGTAAGTCCAGAGGAGGCCACAGAGACGCCCTGAGGGCTGGAGCAGCTCTGCTCTGGAGACAGGCTGACAGAGCTGGGCTGGAGAGAAGGCTCCTTAAGGGGAGACCTTTGAGAAGCTCCAGTGCCTAAAAGGGCTACAAGAAACCTGGAGAGGGGCTTTGGAAAAGGGCCTTCAGTGGCAAGACAAGGGGAATGGCTTTAACCTGACAGAGAGGAAACTGAAATGAGCTCTTAGGCAGAAGTTCTTCCCCATGAGGGTAGTAAGGCACTGGCACAGGGTGCTCAGAGAAGCAGTAGCTGTCCCATCCCTGGCAGTGTTCAAGGCCAGGTTGGACGGGGCTTGAAGCAACCTGCTCTAGTGGAAGGTGTCCCTGCCTGTGGCAGACGGTTGGAACGGGGTGAGCTTTGAGGTCCCTTTCAATACGAATTATTCCGTGATTCTATGATTTCATGAATATAGCCACACTGAGTTTGGTTCCCAAAACTGGTAGGAGAAGTAAACACAGTTGAGACTTAAGATCCTTCAGCAGGCTGCAATATTAGGCTCCCATTTCAAGAATTTGCCATTTTACTTTTCCAGTTAACATATGGAGAATTAAATACAATGGCATGAATTTGATTCTAATTAAATGCTGAGTGTTTCAGCCTGAACCCAAGGAAGCCCTGGACTCTCTGGCAGCACAACAAATCTCATGTTAAAATTGCTTGCCTGGCTATGCAAATTGTTCTAGGAACAAACTGTTCCCTATTTTTGTGAAAAATCAAGCTGACCTCCTTTCTTCAACTGAACTGCACTATGATGAGAGAAAATTAATTTTGGCTTATCTAAAAGTGGATGAACATGAAGGTTTCAGTATTCATTTGGCATTTATGTCGTTTTGTTTGCTACTGAAGTCCAAAGGAGAAAGAACAAGGCTTGATTTTTCGTGCCTGATTAGGTGCTTCAGAAATCACAACGAAATTAATGAAACTGCACCACCAAAACAAAGTAAACCTGTAATAAAATGGTGGTAAGAGAACATATGTAGTGTCTTTACAGGCATTCATTCTCAAAATGTTTGCAAGTTTGACTACAGATTGTCATAAAACCTTGCAAGATGCAATACAGACACATGATTACTGACACACTGGACACAAAGAATTGATTTGTCTGAGCTAAGAAAAGAAGGGATTTTAGCTTTTCACTATTTCAGGAAAGATTTCATTTCATTATGGATTAAAGTAGGGTTTTTTTTAATTGAGTGAATAGAAACATGTCAAGAAAAATACTACCTCTATCACTGAATTTTTAAATTAATTAAATTTTAATGGGAATGACAGTGGTTTTGCTTTTGTGACAATGTTCCTCATTATCAATAATGACAGACCTCTTAAAACATACATTCTTCCAAACCTTAAGTGGACACAGTCCTTTAACATGCAAACCAAAGTATGCACTACCTTACAGGCCGGAGATTATCAACTGATGATCGCACTCAAGGCTAGGTGTGAGTAACACCTGAATTTTTCCATTTACTCATGATGAATCACTGCTCATTAGAATAGTGGATAAACACAAACCAGTTTAAACACACTGAACTACCTGCACCAGCAAAAATGCTTATACTGTAGATGTGTCTACACAGAGATGCCTACTACTGCTCACAATGCAACAAAGCAACATTTTTGGACAAGACGTTCTGTGGACAAGCTGAATGTCAGGTCAGTGGAGATCTACTGCATGTGGACAGTCTCTAATAATTTCTATTTTCCTGTGGGTTGAAACACTAAGAAAATAGTAAAAACCTGGAACATCCACCACAGAACTAATCCAGACCTTGACAGCTAAAGCAACTTATTGTATACTGACAGGGTAAGCTACTGCCTTTAAACTCACATGCTATAGTGATGAGAGGTGCAGAAGAGGTAAGAGGTTTATTTTGAATGTTTCAGTGCATATGCTCATGATTTACTCTCTTTTGTTACCCACCAGTAAAATGCACTATTAGAGTCCCCAGGTCCAAGACCACAGTATTAAAAGGCCCTTCAAATGGAGTAGAGTGTTGACTGGCTTCTATATCAGTCAAAGCCACACCAACACGCAGTTGCAAAGACGTGACGATACAGGACATCCCCAAAACACAGAGGCACATCTGACCCTCAGTTTTGACTCCTTTCAGAAAAAAATGAATTTCCAAACAAAACACACCTCAGAATCTACCTACTGCAGCCTGAGGGGAACTCTAGAGGGAAACCAAAAGTTTGTTTAATAGCATGCTGAAATATTGCTGTATGAATGCCTTTGTAATTCCAGCTTATAGGAAAGCATGATGTAAGAGGAAAAACAGCTCAAGACACTAAAGTTTTAGACCAAGCTGTTTCAATGGAAGGATTCTTAGTCTAAGATTTTACTTCCAGTCTTCATGAAGGCAAGAGCTAATTTTGCTACACCTATTTGACTGTACATCTCAACATCAAGGAATTCAGCACCTGGCAGAACTGGTTCCCATCTTAAAACCTAATATCTGAAGGTCAGACCTGGGAACCCTGATACCAACAGCTAACATAATGTTATTGATGACTGCCAAATTCAAGCTGCAATAGATCGCCTTTGTCACAGAAGTCTTTTCTATTCAATCATACGTATTTCTGCATAGCATCTGTATTAAATACTATCTTGAGACAATACCTTTCTTGAGTGAGATTTCTTTCTCCAAGGTTTTCTATTTTTGAATATGAATTGACTTCTCACTTTATTTTCAAACTTGACATCAGGTGTTTGAATCATGTGCCATTATATAGCAGGTTAATCCATCTCTTTGACTTGATGCATGGAGATCTAACAGATAAAGAGGTGAAGAATAAACAATGAGTGAGATGAAAAAGGAGATAGGATTGTGGAACATATTCCTACCTCAAGCAAGACAAGGATGTAAAAGGTATAACTATAGTGTAGAAACTTTCTGTTTCTATTTTTTTTAAGAAAGGCTGATGAATAAAATAAATCTTATAAGTACAAGGAAGAAATAAACACTGATGATAAGAATAGCTGAGGTAATTTCTAGAGCTACACAGTGAAAGATTAAAGCTAAAATGAATAGTTAGCAAGAAATTCATTCTTGTAGTCCTCTCCCCTCAAAAACAAATCGTTTTTTACAGGACTGGTCAAAAAATATATATAATATACCATTTTGTAGGCTTGGGCAACTGATCTTCCACCTCTGATTGTCCTAGGTTATTGTCAGAAAGAGCCACGGTCATCAGTGAGAAGTGAGAAAAAATAAAAGCCTTTTCTGTAAAGCATCTTAACAATCTCAGATAGCTGCCAGTGATAAAGAGACAGGGAATCTGTTAAACCACATCAGGCTTTCTGTTCTGTTACTAGCTGAAGCTTTGCCTTATCTATTGATGGAGCTAAGAGTGCAATAAAGGCTTCAAATCCATCAGGGAGAAAGAAAGAAAAAACCCGAAAACCTACACCTAAAATCCCATCTGCAAAAATATGGGTGGATAGCAGAGATCTATGAATAATTTAAAAGCACCTGTTACCCTTCATATTGGCAACTTCAAACTGCTCTTGCCTTGCAGATGTATTTCAATTGTGTGACCAAAAAGAAGTGTCTCAAAACTCTCAGAAAGCTTAAAAGCTCATAGTGTTCCTCCAAGATGCTTCAAGGAAAACTTTACTGTAATAAAAAAGTAATGCAACTTACATTACATACATTTACTGATGACAGAAGGGTCACATCACTGGGGGAAGTAGAACCTTCAATTAGGCAGAGAAACTTTAACACCAAATTACAATTTAAATTCAAGGTTAGGTCCTAGCTCAGCCACAGGTAGCTGGGTTCAGGCAGAAGTCCTGGAATAAAATCTATGGCTTGTGTTATGTAGGAGGTTGACTGAGATGATCATAATGATCCATACTGGGTTACAAATAAAAGTGAGAATTGAAGTTCAGAATATATGAAGAGAACCTATCTTACTATCAAAAGCAAACACTGTGACCTTAGTCTAAAGCATTTCTTAGGTGCTGGGGATTATGCCTGTTCAGTTGGATGGAAATAATATCCCAAACCCAAATCTTAAAAATATCTCTATAATGCATGGATGTTGATGAGACAGTTGTGATAAAGTACTGATAATAGTATTTAGTGTGAAAGTCTGCTTTTCCACAGAATCATTCTCTGTAATGTGTTGATTTTCAACTGTATATCTGTTATAGGAAATTAGCCAGGCTTAGAAATTGTCATTTATGCAGATGAACCCTAACAAAGAAGGAGGTTCTAGCGAATGGTGTGTGAATAGTCGGGCCACAGGAATTTTTCACAGCGGTATTGTAAAAGGATGGGCTAAATACCTGTCCCCATGTGAAGAAGTCTATTAAATACTGGCAATAATTAGCAGGAATGGGCAAAGACATTCCCGAAGAGAATACATATGGCTATATATAACTCTATAAACACGTGAGCATTGTCAGAATGGAAACATTCTGTACCACAGAAGGAGTCTCAGCAGAATTGCAAGGTCTCATTGTGCCACTGTGAAATTATTTTGGGTTTTCAGTCTGCAATTAAAATCTCAAATTTTGTAAAAATATTTCACCCTGACAGAATGACAACTGATTTACAACTGCAGAAATTAAGCTATGAGCAATGACCTCCATCTGAGATTTTTCTTCAGCTTAGAAGCATGTGGTAAAAATACAGAAGAGGGACTTAGTTAAGAAGGGTAATCCATCTCCTACAGAGCTTGAAGCACTAGTAGCATGTAAAGTGAGGTGGTTTGGAACTACTTTGGTATTGCCTTGGCCCCTCTGTTCAAAATAGAGCTGTCAAGACTCCATAAATGAAAGACAGTACAAAAACCAGCTAAAATCTTTGTCACTGGCCTCATTCAGGAAAGAAAGTTGGCCTAAATTATGAGAGCCTCAAATCTGTATTTATTTAATGAAGTATTTTGCAAGGCCGAAAAAATGATCATTATCAGCTTTCCCAGGCAGAGGATATGACTGTTATTTGTGAAGTTGATCCTGAGATACAGTTCTTACCTTGAATTACCATTCAGCTTTCCCATTTCACTCTTTCACTCACGGTTTCAATTACAGATAGTTCAAAAATAAGCATTACTGAAGTGAGATTTCCTTGTGTCAAAATGCTGCATCAATCCCACCTAAGTGCAATCAGGGATCACTGAGAGGCCATTTCCGTAGGGAAGCTGCTGGTTTGGAAGGTGAACCCCAGCTGGTTACCCAGCCCTCACTGGTGGTAGAGTGGGTTTGCCTGGGGAGGCATCACAAGGTAGACAGATGTTGCTTAGAAGGATGAAAGGCTCTTTTATGTGTGATCTCATTTGCCTCTACTGACATAAACCAGGGCAATCCTGCGCCTGAACTGACCTTTGCAGGGCTCTCTTCTTAAGAGGCAATGCCACAGAGAGAACACAAAAAATGTAGATTAAACCCAGAGCAACTGTTCATCAGAGCAGCTCTCCATGGCATCTTAGGCTATCCTTAGGAGAGTACCAACAGCTGATCTCAGCAATAAGGAAGGTGAAGGTACTGAAGAGGAACGCAGAGGCAACACAGCACTTACAGAATCACAGAATCATAAAATAGTTAGAATTGGAAGGGACCTTAAGATCATCTAGTTCCAGCTCCCCTGCCATGGACAGGGACATCTCACACTAAACAATGTCACTCATGCTGCAAAGACAAGAAATAGGAGAGGGGGGAAGTTTAAAAGAAATACTTTATTCAGAAATTTTATCAGAGGCATTTTGTGCATACAGTAAGTCCACAGTTCTCATTGTCCCTGTTTGTTTAAAGATATTTATGAAGAAAGTGATTAAATTGGCCATTTTATAATTCTTAATTAGTGGGGGGGAGGGGGTATGAAAGGAATAAATGTGATCACAGCTCTTAGTCTGAACTGAAAGACTTTTGTGAATACAAAACAGAGGAATTCAGAACACTAACTACATTTATGTTAACAGATTAAATCATTCATACAGAAAACCAAATCACAATTTGTTTCAAAAAAAAAACCCCAAACACCAGAATTTAATTCCCTCTTCCTTTACTCAGAAACACGAGAATAAAGGAAAAAAAAATCAATTATGCTTCAAAAAAGGTGATATTTTATGCTCATAAATACAGAATTAGAGAAATACTATAGAAAAACATAATGAGAAAAAACTATTAACTTTCACAGGGAAATAAACTCTTTCAGTCTGCATATCTATTAAAATATTAAGCATTTTAGAGTCTTCCTTTCTTATCTCAAGTTTGGAATTTAGAACTGTTGGTACTGCATCTTTAGAAAGGTAATTTTCCTTTAACTTCTCTGGGAAGTCTCACGCTTAATCAATAAGCTCAGTTTCATGTGCTATTAATTATTTGTAAAAGGCTGACATTATAAGCAAACTAGCGTTGTATTTAGTAGACTCACTGTAAATATTTCATTGTATGGGATGAAGCTCATTTTATATATTAATCAAAATGTAATTTTCCTCAGCCATACCCAAATGTGATGGGTTTTACCCACGTGCCTTTCTGTCAGCAAGTACACAAGATATGAACTTCACAGAGGCAATATGGAGACAAAATCTGTTTTTTTAGATATATGGAAAGTATTTCACTAAATTACAAAATGAATGCAATTAGTAAAACTCCTTATTTCCTAAAATTTATTTATGCAGAATATAGCTGCTCCTTGGATGATTAGGTTCAGTAGTCATATAATGAAAGATACACTATTTGGAAGAGGTATTGCTGCTCTGAAGCAAAGCAAATCTCTTGTGAGAGGAGATGAAAACACATTGGGAGAACAATTCATTTTCCAGACAACATAACAATTATTTCAGAAATAGTTTGATATCACCTTTGAAGTAAACACATATTACTGCTGAAAATAACTTTTTGTTGATTTCATGTGCGGTTTCTAGAACAACAGGAAATATTATGTAGGAGGCACTTTTCTGCAAACAAATTGCCCCTTATGCGAAACTTGTACAATAGAATAATTGAACAGGAAAGGTATTTTTCCCTCCTATTTCTAGACCAGATTCCAATTTTTCTGATGTCCCCTGGTATGGACATCCATACCAGAGCATCTCCTTTCCAGTTTCTTCCAGCTCACTCCAGGAAATTAAAGGGCTTTGCCTACCAATCCCACATTCTTGCACTTGAATCACAGGCGCAAATATGTGTCTATGGCAATTAAAACTTCATTTCTATCTGCATAGAAAAGATTAATTTTAAAACAGCTTCTGTTGTTTTTAAGGAAGTCTTCAATTTCCTGAGGCAAAATGAATACCATGTTGTACAAATACATAATTTAAATACATGAAATTTAGTAATTATGGTAATGCTGCTATGATAAATATTGCCATAAATTCTTACTAATATTTTACATTACTATGGCAATACTCCAAACCCATACAGAAAATCAGGACTACTTTTAGTTTTGGTACCACACTCCAAGCCAGAGGATGGTGCCAGTGCAGACTTGCTTACGAGGTAGCAGGGAACTTGTGAGAGGGGACTTGCATCCTCCACAAGCCCATCTGCCATATTTGCAATAACTTTGCTTTTTAGATTGCCAGAAAGGTCTTTTTGCCTTTTCTCTGTAGCTCTGTGTAACATCATTGACAAGTCTGCCTCCAACAGATTGTTCTGACACACACAAACAAAATTGTTTCCTAGCACCAAGAGTGTTACCGTACAGAGGTCACTCTGTCTGCTGTTTCAATGCCCTGTGCAGATACAGTGCACAGTTTACTAGTCTCACAGTAAGATAATTAAGTATAACCACTTGGAGTCCTCACTTCTGTTGTCTTGTAATGACTTTTGAAAATGATACCTGATGGCCAACTGTGGCTTGGCAAGAAACTTGAGCTTATCGAAAAGCTCACTGAGAAATGTATAACAGTGTTGACTCAGTTTTGTGTATGTATTTCATATAAACCAAATAACATTAAAACCCCCTACACCTAAAAGTGCCTCCTACAGGGATTTGTAGCATCATAGAATCATAGAATAGTTCCAACCTGCTCACCATGGGCAGGGACACCTCCCACTAAACCATGCCACCCAAGGCTATGTCCAACCTGGCTTTGAACACTGCCAGCAATGGAGCATTCATAACTTCCCTGGGCAACCCATTCCAGTGCATCACCACCCTTACACTAAAGAATTTCTTCCTTATCTCCAATCTAAACTTCTCCTGTTTAAGTTTGAACTCATTACCCCTTGTCCTCTCAGTACAGTCCCTCATAAAGAGTCCCTCCCCAGCATCCCTATAGTCCCCCTTCAGATTTTGGAAGGCTGCTATGAGGTCTCCACGCAGCCTCCTCTTCTCCAGGCTCAATGGCCCCAACTTTCTCATCTTCGTATGGGAGGTGCTCCAGTCCCTGATCATCCTTGTGGCCCTCCTCTGAACTTGTTCCAACAGTTCCATGTCCTTTTTTATGTTGAGGACACTGAAACTGCACACAGTACTCCAAGTGGGGTCACACAAGAGCAGAGTAGAGGGGCAGGATCACCTCCCTCATTCTGCTGCTCACACGCCTTTTGATTGCAGACCAGGATACGATTGGCTTTCTGGGCTGCAAAGGCACACTGGTGGCTCATGCTCATTTTCTCATCGACCAACACCCCCAAGTCCTTCTCCTCAGGGCTGCTCTGAATCTCATCTCGGCCCAATCTGTAGCTGTGCCTGGGATTGGTCCAACCCAGGTGTAGGACCTTGCACTTGTGCGGATGGCAAGTAGAACTTGGGAGGTATTTCATGCAAACTGAGAGACAAATAGAGCACAAATGTCACCTGACTACAGGATGTTTTTCAAATAGGTGAATTTTAGATTCTAGAGATTCTTAGGCACATGTTTATCCCTAAGCCCTTGGACAGTCCTATTAAATAACAGATTTATATTTACTGATGTGCATCTGTCTGCACACCTGGAAAAGGTAGGATGGCTTTCAAGCCTTTCCAAATATCCCAAAATCTTTGTCTTTCTGCTCCATTTCTGAATCAGCTCATCAGATTTTCTTCCAGAATAACTATTTTTCATACCATAGCCTCAGATGAAACCAAATACTTGCTCCACTTCTTAGAAGAGTATCTGACATTAAATAGCCCAATATTTTGTTTCTCCTTTAGAAATTCCTAATACAGTTCAGGAATCATTTGTCCTTGCTATGTTTAAATGAAATGGTTGCCAACAATCCCAGAAAGACTGAAATATCAGCAAAGAACTGAAGAGAGGTAGAATAATCCAAGATCTTCTTATCATATCTCTTTTATTTAAACCAGAAAAGACATGTCAGTGAGGAGTTTGTTATTCTAATAGATGATTAAATGATCCAGAAAGCAATGGCACTGATTGTGAAGACAGGGATGGTATAAGATAAAGGAACCCCTTAAATCACATTTTTGAGAGCAGAATCTGGGTCTGAATACTACTTTAACCCTTGCTACAAAGTTTTCTATGCTTCCTGAAGGCTTGATTCTGGAAGGTTCTGAGAACTATCTTTGGGATGGTATATTTAGATGGTCTGTTTATATATTTAAGTGTTTCTGGATTGGATTAGATTGTTCCCAATTTGTAGAATCAACTGCTTATTGGGTTTGTCTTTTGAAAGTACAAGGCTGATCTGAGGTACATTTCAAGTACCCAGCTCCAACTGATTTTGACGGTTGATACATCTATGGAATGCAACACTCAAGTTCATGTCTTAAGTCTTACTCCTTGGAGAGAATTATACATTGAAAAGTCTATTGAAACACAGTTGTGTAAACATGACATTCCCTACAGCATATGAAATTCATCTTTCTGGTGAACTGTTCTGTGCTTTAAACCCTGCATGCTTTGCATAACAAAACCCTACATCATACAAGACTAGAAAATTTCAGGACTTGAAAGGCTGCTGCTAAACTTTTGAAACTTAAAGCTTTGGAAATGTCACTGTTTTTGTCTACAAGACGGGGCATATCACCTTCTACTTTTAGTTTTGTCATTAGAGTTGGGAAAGAATGTTGTGTGGTATGTCTCCATGGAAGAAAGGAGCACAATGAGGGAACAGCCCATAAAAACCAGTGCAAATTACAAGCATTAACAAAATATGCCATTTTCTGTCATGTTTTTAGCGCTGCTATTAAGGCTTTGCTGAACTAAAAGATTATAAGAAGACAGAAAACCAGTACAAATGGTGCTAAGCATTTTTAGCACAGGAATTGCACAAAGCCTAAACCCATGTACTTTTTGGAAGTTTCTCTTTACTTGACATCTTTAAATACTTATTTCTCTCCCTTGTTACCAGACGAAAGAGTGTGCCAACGGTTAGAATGAATGAAAGCAACAAAGTCCCTCTGCTTTTCCAGCACTCGAGGTGTTATTATTGACACAGAAAAGTACATTTGCTTTTAAGAAGCTCTGAAAACTGACCTAAGAAAAGTCTGAAATGCTTCACAGAATGCTAGTAAAGCATAACGTAAGTTAATGAATGCTGATAGAAGTGGGCATGATGGTTAGGACAGCTCTATTTAATTAAAGTACATGGGGCTTACAGTTCTATTCATTTGCAGATGGGAGGCACTGTCAGTTCTTTCCATAAAATTTCTATCAATGTCATTCAGCAATCTGATCATTTCTAACTGCTAAAATGCTTTCTCTAGTCAAGCTATCTTCTCACAGGCTTTGAACACGTTGAAATATGTGGGGAAGTACTCAGCATGCTTAATTACATTTTAAACAGGCTGCAGTTCTCTTCCTCCTGTTATAAATAGGCAGCTTTGAAAAGAGTTTCCCGGTGAAAGGCCCATCACGATCAGTTCTGTTTCTTTGCCTTTGATGATGTTTGGCTTCTGCAAAAGCAAAAATTGAGCAAGCAAGCAAAGACCTCAACCAAACTATCAACATCCAGAAAAAACACCAGGAAATGTATGATGCTGTGAGGAGAGGGATCAAAATCTTCAATTCCTCTTAAGAGCAGCCTTTCCAGGGATGTAATCCAGAGTTAGCTCATTTTTCAAGAGCTGAGACTGAACATAGAGGATAAGGGACAAGGGAGCAGCTGCTTGCTTTGGACTGCTCTGCTGGCAATATTGCTGCATTCTGCTGTAAGTGCTAATGGCTTCTATTCAGCAGCTTACAACCCTCTCCTCTCTTATTCATTCTCAATAGGAGTGTAAGGTCACCACAGCTGATACACCACTACTGATACATAAGCTAAACTGCCAAAAGGGAGAAGGAGGAAAGAAAAGGCACGTAGTAGTATGCCACAGTAAACATCCAAGATCAAAACAGCTGGGCTTAAATATCTCACAGATCTTTTCCCATTACAAATTTCTGCCAGCCACATCTAGCAATAACCCTCCTCAAAGGAGGCCCATTCTTCATGTAAGCTTTTATGGGGGACAGTGCAGGGGGTTAATATCAAGTATTGTCTATTTGTTTTCTTACAATATTAAGCACATAATCCAAATGCACAAAAGTTCTCTCACAGACATACTCTGCTATAGCAAACTGAAGTACAAGCTCACATATGAGATGATTCCCTGAAATGAATCCACTAGAGTGCTGTAAATGAATAGAGGATGGGTGCTTCTGGCTGGAATAGTTCTCCCTCTCAATTTGGGCTCTTTGAAAGTAGGAAATTTTTCACTAAGAGCATCCTGTGAGAGTGCAAAATAGTCTTCCAAAGGAAAGAGTAGCTTCCAGAGTCCTGCAAACAGACAATTATGAATGACTGGATGAAAAGTTGTAATGGAATTTAGAACCATGTGATTTTTCTTACTGTGTTTGCTGCAAACTACATAATGTGGTACATGGAAAAATTTAGAAGACTATAAATCATGCAGGACTTTATGGAGTTCTTCGTGTTTCTGTTTTCTTTCCAAGCTTTTCAGCAAAGTTACGTTAACTCTTCTGATAGATACAAATTTTCCTAGCTGATGCACTGTACTTCCAGATGAGATCATGGACCATGAGGTACAGAATGGTGCCCGAAAGTTATTACTAACTTATTTCTTATTTCTTGCTAATTTTGAAAGTATTTCTGAGGCTCTGTTTATTGCTGTCATGGGCTGTTTTCAGAACTACAGCAATAAATGCACTGCTTTTGCAGCTCTGCTTCTATTGAAACAGCTAATATCTATCCACTGACAGCTCCATCCATGAAATAGCCCTAATAATGTCATTTAAAACATGGAGAGAGCTGTGCTTGTTTTGATTCTATGTTTTGGAACCTATTGCTATTCAATTTAGTACTCTAAATGAACTCATACCATATCCCATTACTGAGGAAAATGACCACCTGCCTCCCCCCTATGTTGGCTTCATTTTTAAATACTGCCATTTGAAAGTCTTGAAACTCATTAAACTGACAGGGTTTGAAGCACACAAACACTGGCACTCAGAACAAAAGATATAGAGAAACATAATCTGAATTTGAAAAATTATTTCGAAACAAGTTCTGTTTCCTTTCCCACTGTTTCAACTCCCTCATAGCTTTCTAGATTTTAAGAAATAAAAATAAAATTGTTGCTGGTTATTTTTGCAGGATTTCTCATTTTGCCTGCTGGTTACAGTCTACTTTCAAATTATTATTGATTTCCAAAGTTTTATTTTTGTATAGTCTTCAAGCCTTTTGAAACAGTAGAACTCAAATTTGGCTGTCAATTATTGAGTTGAGAGGAGGGCCACAAAGATAGGCTGGAGCACCTCTACTATGAGGCTGAGAGAGCTGGGCTGGTTCAGCCTGGAGAAGGCTCCTTAGGGGGAGACCTTACAGCAGCTCCAATGCCTACAGGGGCTACAAGAAGCCTCGAGTGGGACTTTTTACATGGGCATGTAGTAACAGAACAGGGGAATGGCTTTAAACTGCCAGAGGGGAGACTGAAATGAGCTGTTAGGCAGAAGTTCTTCCCTGTTAGGATGTTGAAGTGCTGGCACCAGGTGCCCAGAGAAGCTGTGGCTGCCCCATCCCTGGCAGTGTTCAAGGCCAGGCTGGACGGGGCTTGGAGCAATCTGCTCTAGTGGAAGGTGTCCCTGCTGTGGCAGGGGTTTGGAACTGGATGAGCTTTAAGGTCCCTTCAAACTCTAACCATTCTGTGATTCCAAGATTCTATGACTTGCTTGCAAGCCACCCCCTCAAACAGAATAGCATTGGCAATGTGACCTAACCTTGTCCAGGCTTTGGGCTGTCCATATCTGGTGATTTAGCCTGACTACTACGGGTATTTTAAAAGCTGCCAACTCAAAGACAGGTATGGATCTAGCCTAAAGGTTGGACTGAGATATATTTTTGAAATTCTTCTTTACTATTAATATGTAGTAGGATTTTACAAATAAGACAATTTCAATTTTGATGATACTGCGAACACTGTGGGTTCTGCAAACATACCAGAGGTCTTTATTATCTCTACATACTATTCTGTAATGGGTGGTTGTGGGCTACATAGGCCCTGGATGGATAGCTGAAACACCTTGTAAGTTAGATTACATCATTTAAATCTGAATCCTGTCTTGGGGAACTGCCAGAGGAGTCTTGCTGCAGAACTACAAAATGTTCAGAACTCAATGCAGTGTACACTATTGCAACCAATACCATATGTGCTTGTAGAGTAACACTTCTGTCTTCCATAGAACACTGTAAAAGCCATTAATTTAGCCTGTACTTTAAGATCTTATCTGACTTCTTCATTTTTATGCAGTGATTAGTGATTCACCAGATACACTAACCAAAGCAAATCTAAAGAAGCTCCTAGTACTAAAGGAGGCACAGCTGGAATTTCTGTACTCTGGTCTTTAGTCTTAGGAGATGAGATGTAAACTGCTTTTAACATGATGCATGCCTTCCTTTTGGGTAGCACTTGCTGACATTTCATGAGTCTCAATTGCCAAGACCTTTAGCCTTTTTGGAAAACTTTATTCTTTCTGTTTCTCACATTCCTCACTAACTGAGGATAAGGATGCTTTCAATTTTGGGGACAGGTAGAAATACTGCCTTGTTTCGTTTCCCAAGCATTTAGAAGGAAGGAATTTTCTAGTGAAGACACAGCAAATCTATTTCTCTGGAATCAAAAGCTCAAGTTCCTACCAACTCCACTAGTCCCAAAATGAATGTGTACTCATTTATTATGCCATGGCACAGCCTGATGTTGCTCACTATATAAGTGGACAGCTCAAACCACGTAAACTTTGTATATCCTGTGAGGACAGACAGAAACTCTTTGATCTTTGCTTTGGGAAGTGTTTGATGATGGAGTGCTCTCACAGAGACAGACATTCAGGTCTGTCATGTTTCTTTTGGCTGTGGGTTTACTTCTGTAAGTAAGCGATGCCAGTGGTGAATTACTGGGGTATACACAGAGCAAAGGCCATGATCAGGCCATTTCCCTACCTACATATAGCAGGCCACCCCAGCAGATTTACTGTGCCTGTTTTTCACTTGGACTGCTAAAGGCCTGGAAAAACATGGTTTTTGGCTGCTGCTGTGAGGGACCTAAGCAGAGAGTGGTCCTTCCCAGCAAAATCAGCAGCTTTGAGATTCATTTCTCCACTCCCACTGGTAGAAATGAGCGACAAAACACTGGCTTTGCAGGGCTTTCCCCGCAGCTCTCCATCCAAGTTCTGTCCTTTCTCCTTCACTCAAGCCTACCCGTGGCAGAAGCAGCCTGCCCTTGGCCCTTCTTTCTTGCCTGCACTGCAGAAAAGCCATGAAGTAACTTTGCTAAAGGTCATGGCAACTTACCAGTCTTATGTCTCCAGAGAGGTGTGCATGACAGGATGTATTTAACAACTAGGGAACCTATAGGTAACAACAGGGAAACTACAAAATTGCAACACTGTCTAAAAAAGAAAACAAAGCAGCTGACACAGAGGCTGACACACAGACACACTTGAATGGCATCTGAATATATAAGCAGTATATTGAGTACTCTCTATCAAATCTCCTGCACAACCTAAGAGCATTTTTGAACTCACAAGAAGTGCCATCCAAGAACAGTGTCTTTTCACAACAATAACTGAGAATTTGAATAAACAAGAGAAGAATTTGCTGCTAAATTCAGAAGACTGTCCAGTTCCTGGAATTACCAAACCTGAATGCTTCTAACAAAGCCTTTTTAGGAATTAAAGGGAAGGCCAAAGGAGGATGCTTAGAAAATACATAGTAGTTCTTTAAGCAAACTTGCTGAGCAAGCTCATCTCTAAAGAAAGAGCACAGTTCACATAATTTGCCAATGCAAATGTGGATATAAAGGAAGATTTTATCAAAACGCATACAAAATTAAATGCAAAAAATATATAGAACAGTCACAGTTGAAGTAACACAGAGGATCTGCATGGAAAAAACATGGTTCTGTGAGCAAAGACCTGTGAAATCACGTCAAAGAGAAACGAACATGGGCCCTATTAAAAGAATATCATACAGGTGAAATTTTACACATGTGTAACTAGAGGAGAGTTTGAGAGAGGAATTGCAGGGTCACTTTTGGTCAAAAATGCCTTTTTGAAGAAAGGCATCAATTTTTTCTATCTTCCACACTTGAAAAAGCCAAGAAGCTTTCAAAATGTATTTCTATGATACTCTTAAGGATAATGTTTTACAACTGGGAGCATTTTTCCAAGGATTTATACTGTTTTGAAGCTACGCATGACTTTGAAACCCATCTGTTTGTGAATGGTCTAAGAAACCTACCTGTATCTTAGAAAAAGGGTTTGTGGAAATTGGAGATTACAGCTCCCATCCTCACTCCATTCAGAAAGATTTGTCAACATTCTGAAAACTTTTGGAGGTAAGAAAGCAGTAAATTACTAAGTCTGTGTATGACAGTGATGCAGTGCAAACCAGGCAACTAATACTCAATCTGTCATCAGACGTAAACATAAGAAATCATCTCCCTCAGGTGATTTTTATGTGCCAGCAAACCCTTGGTATGGATGCAGTACTACTAAAAAAGACATTTTTTGCTGTAATTCAGGGAGCTGGTGCTATTAAGCAAGCCAAAAAGCTTGTGCCAGTATGCTACACATCTACACTAAGGGGGTTTGCTGACAGAGCAGTAGAATCTCTCTAGCATAAGCAAAGTTAATGACTTCTTCAGAATGTGCAAGAGAGGGAAACTGGATTGTAATCTCACAAAGCCAAATTGCCATTTCATAATGGTATGACCACAGTATGAGCAGGATCAAAATAAACAGCAGTTAGAATAGTGAAGATCCAAAGACAGCTATAAAGTCCAAGATTTCAGTTAGTACAGGTTACACCCACAGGATGAAGAGATTCTCGAGGGACTCGAGTGACACTCTACCTAAATAAATGATTCATATAACAAAAACATAATCAAGAGCAATAGCATACACTGGAGAGAACAAAATGAAGACAAGCTTCACATCACTGTAAAAATGAGAGAGACTATAAGTCGGAAAAGCTGCACCATAATCTTTGAAGCAGCTTACCTGCTGTGATGGGTTCACCAGTAGCAGACATTTTTCTCCTTGGTAGCTGGTGCAGCACTGTGTTTTTGATTTTGGGCCTGGGAACTGCACTGATAACACCAGTGTTTTCAGTTACTGCTTGGTAATGTTTTGGTCTGACCAAAGACTTTCTAGCCTCATGCTCTGCCAGGGAGGAGGGGAAGCTGGGAGGAAGCAGAGACAGGACACCTGACCCAAACCGACCAAAAAAGTATTCTATACCACAGCACGTCATGCCCAGGATGCAGAAACAGGGAGCAAAATCTCACAAAGGTGGGGATGTACTGCTTGGTCAGGCTGGGTATCAGGTGGTAAACGATTGTATTCTCTTTCCTTGTATTTCTCTTGTCATTATTATTATCGGTGGTAGCCGTAGTGATCTGTGTTATACTTTAGCTACTAAACTGTTCTTATCTCAACGTGTGGGAGTTGCATTCTTTCGATTCTTCTCCCCATTTTCCCGGGAGCAGAGGGAAGAAAGAGGGGGGAGTGAGTGAGCGAACTGGATGGCTAACTGCATCAGTTATAGTGGCTTAAACCATGGCACCTGCATAAACCCAAACAATCCAAACAATGCTCACTGCCAAGTTTCTACAATGGAAAAAGGATCTTCCCACTTGACTAAAGCAGAATGAGTGCAGTTAGGATGTCAAAGGCGGACACCAGTGGTTGCTACATCAGGTACGCCAAGAGGTAGATCCAGTGGCCCAAAAGGACTTGTCACCCATGATAATTTCCACTGTGCAAACTTTGACATGGGATGGTAGAAGCTCTGGTATAATTTTTCCTTGAGCAGTGGACAAATATATAAAATTAATCATGAGCCTAGATGGGACTGCAACACAAGTTGTATGCTTGATATATTCACTCAGTGATTCACCAAACACCAGGCAACAAACCTACACTCTTGTATCAAAGACATCCTGGGCATTGAAACAGATACACCAACACTGCAAAAGAACAACTTAAGAAAGTTGTTCCATGTATAAAATATGAAGAACATGTTCATGGACAGGAAACTGAGTAGAAAGTGATCCCTTTAAATGCACACAAAAAGGATTAGTATCCACACACTGGCTTCTATTCCAAAGTCACTTTGCAGTATTGAAATACAGGAACTGAACATGTATATGAAGAATTACATATGACTGAAATACAAAGAAAGCTTAAACTAAGCCCATTATGTGCTGGTTTCTAGAGAGTGATAGAAAGAGACCAAGAAAGAAGTAGAAAGGACAAAACCCAGTGAGGATTCCACCTAGCCTTTATACTGCTGGGATAGTCAGAAAGCCCATTTCAAAATGAAAAACACCCAGCTGTTTCCCAGCAAGCTACAAAGAGGTAAGCATCCAACAGGTTTAATAGATAAGAGTGATCAAACAGAACAAAGCTGTATAGGGAACAGGGAATTCTGCCAAGACTGTATTGAACTATTTTGGGTCTAAAGTGTCTGGAAACTTCTAGACAATACACACACCTTATATTAAATATTGTGGTAAAGGCTGATTGTAAGGCAGTAAATGGTTATGATTAAGTGGGAAAACGCAGGCTGAGTGACAAAGTGAGAGAAAGAAAATCCAGAGTTTTCTCCAGAAGTCTGGGAACAAATGGACCTTTTTACTATGAGCTACAAAGCTAGTGCTTAGGCTTCTGGAAAGGAATAAAATATGAGACACTACCACAAATACAATCACAGATTAAGCATTTCATCAAACACAGTATTCCAACATTAGTTTCACATAAATACTCAATCTTTCCCCATCTTTTACACAGTAATTCACAGGACACTGAAATCAGTTTGAATACTGCACTGCTATACCATACAAGTCGAATAACAAAGTTCAGATGGTTGCTGAAATAGCTAAAAATCTTCATTAACTGCTTCAAAAGGAAGATACATGGCAAACATTCCTGAATGAAGCAACTTCTCCACAAATAAAAATATTATTTCCTTCTGTCCCTCACATCAAATCTCAAACACACCTTTTTGTGACTAGCTGTAACATTATGATTGTTGATATGGGTACAAAGACTAGCAGACAAAAAGTGGGAGAGACACCTAAAGGCCAAAACTTTCAAAACCTGACTAAAGACCTTCCAAAATGACCTTAGGAAATATTTTTGAGAAAAAAATAATTTCTGAGGATAAACTGAGCACTTGTAAAGATGATAAAATGAGCTGAACAACTAAATCCTTGTTCATATAAGAGTGATTAATGAGCATATATTTCAAATAGCTTCATTTACAAACTAAATAAAGAGGATGTGGAGGACAACTAAATATGCTTTCTTCTGACACCTGATTAACAAGATATGGAAAAACCCCACAGCATGGTGCATGACTGATAGCTATCAAGACAGCCTCTCAAGACTTTATACCACTTCAAGAATCAAATGTTATCTAAGCTCCAGTTGTTGGAGAGCTATATAAAAGCCCTCATACTGACGAGGAAGAAGCACGAACCAACAGCCCAGAATAAGGTCCTTTTGTCACTGTATGTATTAAGCGGACTACAAACCCGGTGCTGTGTCAGTTATACAGATCATATCTATCTGTATTTCAAACCTGAAAGAGATAGCATGATGCTTTACTCTACTCTCATCACACCCCACCTGGTACAGCATCTAGCTCTGGGGCTCCCAGTATAACACTGGTCTGTTCAAGCAAGTCCAGAAGAGGCCACAAAAATGGGCAGAGGGCTGCAGCACTCAGCTGTGAAAGAGACTGACAGAGTTGAGTTGGAGATTTTGAGCCTGGAGAAGAGAAGGCTCTGAAGAGAACTTAAAGCAGCCTTTCAATATGTATAGGGTGCTTACAGGAAAAATAGACAGAGGCTTTTTTACCAAGGCCTGTAGTGACAGTAAAAATGGTTTAAAACTGAAAGAGGGTAGATTTAAATTGGGAATAAGGAATAAATTATTTACTGTGAGGGTGCTGAGGCACTGGCACAGGTTGCCCAGAGGAGCTGTGGCTGCCCCATCCTTCACAGTGCTCAAGGCCAGGTTGGACAGGGCTTGGAGCAGCTTGCTCTAGTGGAAAGTGTCCCTGACTACAGAAAAGGCAGTGGACTAGTCTTTGAAGCTGCCTTCTAGCCCAAATCATTCTGCAATTCTATGATGGAACAGAGTCTTAGGGAAGACATTGATGCTTTCACCATACAGATAGAAATTTAAATATTTTGAGGAAGAGTGTCATAAAAGAAATCAGAATAAAAAGGAAAGAATGAATTTTAAATCCTGTCCTCACTTGACTTCTCCCTGTTTATATTTTAATACCAAGCACATCCTTTTCAGGCTAATTATCCACTTTCTTAGATAAACTTATTGACAGCTAATTTACTATGTACATTTTTAGGATTGATTATGCAAGTTACAGTTGCAAGACAGCCACTAGACAATAGCAGATATCTCTACATTTACTTCCAGAGCAAGAAAGCGTATATACTGTGGAGTTAATTTTCAAAACCAGAGGCTTCTGAACTGAATTTCTGTACTATCTTGCAAATACCACAAAATTGCTACCCTGCAGGGACATTCAGAAAGTAGTAACCAAGTAATCCGTCACTCCCTACAGAAGCTCATATCCCAGTGCAACATTATAATGAGGCTTTCGGTCCTCATTAGAAAAAAAAAGCAGGGAGAGGGAGAAAGTTTATTTTATTACTGGAAAATCCACCCCAGAGTTAACCAGTCAAATTAAAGGAAAAAAAATATTAATAATAGTGGCATATTCTCCTATGTGTGCTATCATTTAGCTCCAAATGTTCCTTTGTGATGAGAGCCACAGGCACAACAAAGGAGGGGTCACAAGGGCAAGGCAGCCCTTTCTCAGCTACTTTCTTGCCCAGGGCTCCTAAAATGCAAATCTATGCAGGACTGTTATTCTCATAAGCTTAGAGTTGGAAGTGCTAAACCACCCGAGAGAGAGAAAACATAATTTTGCATCTTTCATCGTTTTGAACTTGCTTAGTATATAACTTGTGAAGGAAGAAATGAAAACACCTTGATTAGCTCAGGTGGAAAGCAGGAGCTCCTTAGAGCTGCTGCTTATGAACAGGAAACCAAACTGTAGCCAATTACTTACCAGAGAAAAGATCAGGGCCAAAGGAACAAGTAAAGGCATATTTTTTTTGATGCAGTAGACTTTGTTTTATAATAAAGTGTACACTGCTTTGAGGACAAAGGCTCTAAGTAAGCACAGGCATCTCCTTCCTTCTCCAGAAATATCAGCCTGATGCTGATGTCTAGCTCTCAGCAGACAAGCCTGAGTGAATCAAACTGTGGATAAAGCTAGAGAAAATCAAGTAAAGAACAGACTTTCTGGTGACTTGTAGTGATTTCCCCCAAACCACCTCAAAATTAAGAACCTGTGCTCTCACACACCAAATGAAATGGTCAGATTAAAGAAAATTATTCTACTGAAAGAGTGGTGAAATAAAGGGGCATTTGTACAGAGAGGCTGTGGAAACTCCATCTTTGAAAACTCAAAAAGACACGTCCCTAAGCTACCTCACTCAAGCTGTACTTGCTTGGACTAGGCACTTTCAACCTCCAGAAGACCCTGTCAACCTGTTGTCACTCCATGGCAATGTGGTGATTATCCTCAGTACCTCCTCAGGTTGGCTGAAAATATTTATCTTAGGGTTTGCAGCGTTCAACTGCCATTAAGTCATGTAACTGCTATATTCCTGTAAGAAACACATTATTTGTCTCTCTCTTACATGGATAACAAAAACTGAGATACACTAAAGTGCAGTGAAGTAGAAATTTGACCCATTTCAGACAGTATTTTTACTAGCACAATTCTGCCTGGTTGCTTTATACAACTTGAAAAGCAGTAAAAAAAATATAATTAGAGATTTGAGTATTACAGACAGCATAACTCATGCAGCTGATAACACAATCATTCTTGCATATACAGATGCAGAAAGAACACAAAGGCACTGTAGTATGAATTTGAGGTGGGAAATAGCTTATTTCAACTGATTAGATTTCATAACTAAGCACCAACCCAGCATAACATCCTTGGTGAGGGTCTTCTGTGTTAGCTGATTCACAGTACCAATATATCAATGAACACTTTGCATACAGCATCTACTGATCAATCAGAATGTAAGATTTTAAACAGAAAAACATACCATCACACTCAGTAAAATCCCCTTTATCATTCTTCTTCAGGCCTGTATATTTTCTTGCCTGTTTCTCCCTACCCTTCTTATCTTCTTTCCCCTTCTTCTCAGCCAGGCTTAGCCCTACCTCTCCTAGGCTCAGCAATAAGAGGATTTTCTTTTTCCTTCGTTTAATTTTAGATAAATGTTGTATTGGGAGTTGCACATTACCCCTGACTCAGCTCTCTTGCTGGAAAGTCAGTGAGAGACTTAGTCTGAGTTGCATGTGAATGGACTTCGGAGATACATAGACTCATAGAATTGTTAGAGTTTGAAAGGACCCCCAGATCATCTAGTTCCAACCTCCCTGCCACATGTTATACAACTAAAAGCTCGAGGGAGAAAAAGGCAGCTAAGGAAAAGAAATGTTCCCATCACGATGCAGCTTAAAGCAGCACCTGAGACACAATTTGGCTGAAATCCTACTATTGCTGCAATTCAAAACCATGAAAAGCTTACATATGCATTTATTTTTATGATTTAAAAGGCAGTGTTATTCTTTGGAAACCTATTTTCTTTCAAAACATTTGGAGGTGATTTAAAAATTAAGGCACACATGACTTTCATAGAGTATGAAAAGTGAACATTTTTCTAACACACAAAGTCATACTTATTTACCCTTAAGACACATATTATTACATTATTAATATACTGCTGTTGATTTTTATTTTAAACTATTATCTCACTAGAGCTGGACTCACGCAATAGCCTCACTTTTTTAGACTTTTACCTTTTGGACCTCAAAGCACTGTAAGAAATGTGTTGTTATTTCCATTGCAGATATGAAATCAGAGTAGTGCCCAGAGTTTGACTGACAGAAAGCAACAGAAAACAAGTAACAGAAACAGTGGCAAAAAGCTGGGTTTTTTTCTGATTCCTGCCTGTAAACCTGACATTCTAAAGCTTAAGTGCCCATATCTGCTTGCAGATACAACACTGGCACCATTCACAACAGGGAGTATAAAGAGGAAAGAATCTCATCTTCTCTTTCATTAAAAAGGCACAAAATAATTTGTGGGAATGCTGAAAGTTGGTCAGGTATGAAGCATAGCTGCAAAATGAAATCCATGTGGAAAATGCTAAATTTGACTTCTGCATGTCTGACAGTGTGTGAAGTGGCTGAATGTCTATAAAGATTCCAATTTTTAACAAGTACCTTAAACCTACTTTCTCTGTTTCTGTAGTCTTAATGAGGGCCAATGTCCCTGAACACTGGGTCTCTTACTTCATAATGTTGTGAAACCATGTCTGTAAATGACGCAAAAACTTTAGTCTGATTAAACCTGACCTATTGACATGGATTCTTTTCTTCATATTCCAAAACGGAGATACTAAAGGTAATTTTCTTTAGCAAATACATTGCCTATTCTCTTTCCTGAAGAATATGATACCTGATCCTGGGATGTTTTTCTGGTTAGATATTTCAACCACCCTGTGTAAGGTAGCAAAATACACCCACTGCACTGTTTTATCCTTCGCTGCATTGGGAAGTATTCAACAATCTGCCTTTTTGTATGTGATGGCCAGCACCTGAGCATCACATCTCACCTCTTACTGCCAGTAAGTCTTGCTATCTCTGCTGAAGTGGTGAGGTGGTTCTACTTCCTTGTGGGTAGATGCTCCAAGGAAAAAGGCAAGGCCTCTGAGAAATGCTGCAGGAAGGCACTTAGGTCTGAAACTGCTGCCAACCAAAACAGGGCTCCTGGACTTTGAGCTGCATCGCTTTGGACAAAGTGAGAATCCATTTCCTTCTCTACTAAATGTAATGTACATAGAAATGCAAAGGAGTATTAATTCTGTGACAGTAACTATCTAGTAATAATGTATGAGGGAAGTTGGTTTATACTGCTATAGACACAAAAAAAAAAACTGTGTGGAAAAAATAAAACCTGTATGAAATGATTGCTCAGGAGGAACACGAAGCCGTTTTGCAGCCAAGCGAAGGAACCTGTGTCCAGTTAACTTGATCACAGGGGATCCAGGCAACTAACATAATTTAAACTACCACATACTGTAATGAGGCCCAAAGAAACAGACCTGTCAAAGCAGAAAAGGAATCAAAATATGAGGGCAAATCAGCTTAGGGAAAAGTCATACATACACAAAGAGAGTGCTTTGCAAAAATAATGCAAGTACATGCCAGAATGGCAGAGAGTACCACAAGTTTTGCAAGCATTACAACTACAAGGCAGAGGGTCCAAAGCCATGCCATATATTTTGAATCCAGCTATGTGGAAAGTCCAAATCCCTGAATCCATCGGTGCTTCATCTAGTTTTAGGTGTTTTGGAAAACCCAGAGTACTAGGCGCAAAACCCTCAGGACACTTTGGAAAGGATCACAAGCATATGGTGTGCTACAGAAAGCAAAGAAAATAGTTACTGTGAAATTAATAGGTAAGTAAAAGTCAGTGCTATTTT
Organism: Forpus xanthops; assembly: GCA_032466535.1. Lineage (NCBI taxonomy): Eukaryota > Metazoa > Chordata > Aves > Psittaciformes > Psittacidae > Forpus > Forpus xanthops. The sequence goes on from JASSUY010011000.1 coordinate 27,765, forward strand.
AAAATCTAATGCAAATAAGAAAGACTGATGCCTGATTTTGATTTCAATATCCTGCAGAATGAATGGCAATGATACCTTAATAAATACACTTAAAACCAGCCTCTGCTAAGCACAGAATTCAGTATCACAGCATTTATGTGCATGGATTCATCAAGACTCAAGTACAAATACATACTGAAAGTGACACTGTTGCCTTGAACACAGTAAGGCAGAGATTTATTTATTTATTTTTACATGTCCTAAAAAACACCCACAAGAAAACAACCCCACATTTAACTTGCTCAAAATTCTCACTTTCAGCACAACAAAAATCTCAGATGTTTCAGAGTGCTTTCTGTTTATTTTCCTTACCCTTTTGCTTTAACTTCTTTTAGTCTTTATTTTTTTTGTTACTATTCAACATGCTGCTAATTAAAAAATGCTGCTTCTGTTATAGATGGGTTTTCCCATCTTCCCTTACACTGGATTATCTTCCATTGTCCTTTATATTTGCTTCTTTTGGTACGTGCCGAATTCTTCTTCCTAACAAGTCTCAACCTCACTATAATTTGCTCCTTCCAATGAGTTATCACTTCCCTGAACTGTCCCTCTCTCATGCAGAGTTACAAGAAAACTAGGAAATCGTCCCCTGCAAATGGGAAACCTTTTGATCTGTTTTGATTGATGACTTTTTAGTCAAATTACATCTGAAAACCCTCAACTACAGAACACATGATGAGGGAATCCTCATCTAAGAAGTGGACTTTACACGTCTAACAGCAGGGGAGTGTAAAACACTCTTTCAGTAGCTTCAGATTTTCTCCTTTATTCAGATTTATGTTTTCACAAGACTGGTAGAAAAGTTAGTAACTGAGATAGAGGGATGATAGATAGATAGATAGATAGATAGATAGATAGATAGATAGATAATAGATAGATAGATGCTTTAAACTATCTAAACATGCCAATACACGCACAAGCTTTGTTTCTTCAGGAAATCAAGGTAAACCTAACTCTAAAAAGATTAAAAAAGCTTTTTAAACAAGTTGGAAGTAATTTAAGTTCCAAATCGTTTATCTTTGCCATTCATATTGAAGGTTTGTTATTTCCACTAACAAGAAACCTTGATAATGATAATTCAAGTCACATGAAGTCCTAGTGCCCCATGATAACATACTTATGTAGGTATTGGCATATTCATGCTAAAGCATATGCTGTATTGTCAACCACTTTCTGGAACTCAACTAATATTCCAGGAACAGAAAAGGTAAGGAAGAAATAGAGAGCTAGAATGAAATTCCTTAACACTGGATACATGCCTGTCCACTGAAAATGGAATCTACATCCTTTATACTTTCTAAACACCATTATGGCATAAAAATTTCCTGAAAAGTTTTAGATTATGCAAAAATACATTTTAAATACTTAGAGGCAATACAAAATATTTAATGCATGTGTCTTCCCATTCCCAGCTCCAAGCAACTACCAGCCCCATGGCAGAAAAACTTTTGTTAGCTCTGCTCTAAATACCATATTTAAAGAGACACCTCTCTCCTCCCTCAACTGGAATTTCTGAGTATTTGTCTCAGAATATCCTTCACTAACTTTAGCATCTAACCCATTTAAAGCTCCTTAACCATAACAGCTTCTTTTCTATTACACTCATTGCGTTCATATGGATTTGCTATATTAGGAGAATTTCCATCCAGAAAGTCTGCATTTCTTATTTTTCATTTTACTGTCCTTTAGGTGCTTGGAGAACAGTTGTAACATCCCCCATGGATGTTTTAAAGTCCAAGTCTAATGAAAGAGTATATAGAGTACACAAAGTTCCCCAAAATGGTAATGTCAGTTAAACTCTGCCCTCTCAGAAAAAAAGGAGCAATATCTGGAAAGAAGTTATAAAGGCTTCAGGAATCACTTCATAAAAGATATTGTCAACACACAGAAGTAAATATTGCAAATTTCTTATCACTTAGTTGCACCATATGTACCTTTACTGAATATTTGTCATCTTTAAAGAGGTAAGTAAATAAACCTGATATAATGGAGCTGCAGATCAAGGGCTAAAAGGTATTTTTCACTTGTTGACTTATCTCTAAAACTGGGGCAGTGAAATTAAAATGTGGACAGCAGAAAGCATCAGTATAGTTGTCTTATAAATTAAAAGGAAGTTCTCACATCAATATATAAACCAGATATTTATCATTCTAAAGACAGATACAGATGAGCTGTATGTTTTAGAGGCACTTGAAAAATGAACATAACCTCAAAATCTTTGCTTCACGGAATCTGAGGTTGGAAGTGATTTCTGGAGATTGTATAGTCCAATCCCCTGCTCAAAGGAGGGTCAGCAGGGTGCCCAGTATCACCCCTAATAAGGTTCTAACCACCTTCATAGGGCACAGATACCACCACCTCTGGGCAGCCTGTTCCAGTGCTCAAAACCTTCAAACTAAGACTCTCTTTAGGTTAAATGCAAATTCCTGAATTTCAATTCATGCCCACTGCCTCTCATTCTGGGCAAACCTAAGAAGATGCTGATTCCCTCTTTACTCCCTCACACAGGGTATTCATATACATGGCTCAACTGTCCCAGTTCCAGTTGCCTCAGTCTCTCCTTGTAGAACAGATGCCCCAAATCCTTAACCATCTTTGTGTTCCTTCACTAGCTCACTTCAGTACACCCATATCTTTCTTATACTAGGGAGCTGGTTTGCACTAGTAGGTGCTCTTCTATTTAAACCCAGAAAGAAATGCACTGACATTCTTCAAGACATCTTTTTAAATGCTATTTTTATGGAGCTAATACTAAAAGGAGAAAAATGGTACAGATAATCCTATGGACCTTCAGATGCTGGAACCCCAAGTGGTGTAGGATGAAATGGCCTCTGATCCACACACAGCACACTGTGCAGACCCCTGACTACAGAAGTTTTCCTCTCTGGATCATTTGAGCCATTATATTTTTTTTTTTTTCCTTACAAGAAAAAAACAACTCTATTCATAATTTCCAGTGTCAAACAGAAAGGATATTCACGTGACAACTTCTTGGTGCTCTCCTTTATGCAGGCAAATACATGCAGGTGCCATAATTGCTGGTACCTGGCAGGACCCGCTGCAAGATCCTCTATTACACTGAACTGGCTGACTCTGTCCTGAAGCCATGGGTTTTGTGTAGCACAATGCAGGTTTGAAGGCCACACAGGACATGAAGACCACTGCAGCCCAGCACAGTAATGGGCATTCTCACGTTAACTGTTCAGTCAAGTTCATTACAGACATACAGGACTGGACCCAGCACTCCAGATGTCACCTCTCCAGTGCTGAGCAGAACAAAGGGGTCATCTCCCTCAGCCTGCTGGCATTTCTCCTCCTGATACAGCTCAGAGTGCTATTGGTCTTCTTCGCCACAAGGATGCATTGCTGGCTCATGTTCTGTTTGTTGTAAGTCAGAACCTGCAAGTTCTCTGCAAGCTTCTTCCCAGCTGGTCACACCCCAGTGTGTAGTGGTGCATTAAGTTATTTTTTCTCCCAAGATGCAGGATTCTGCATTTCTTTTGAGTAGATTCCTGTCAGCTCAATTCTATAGCCTTCAGGGGTCTGAAAGGCAGCACAAGACCCTGGCATGTCAGCCGTTCCTCACAGTTTTGTAGCACCAGCAAACTTGCTGGGTGTGCACTTTGTCCCATCATCCAAGTCATTAGTGACTGTGTTAAACAGTACTGGTGTCAGCATTGACCCCATGATACTCTGCCTTCCAGCTGGACTTCATGCTACTGATTCTTTCAGACTGGTAGCTAAATCACTTCTCAGTCAACCTAACTGCATTTATCCAACCTATACTTCAGTTTGCCTATACGAATGCTGTGGCATACAGTGTCAAATGCCCTCACCAAAGCCAAGGTAAACAGCTCTCCCCTCTTCTGCCAAGTCAGTCAGCCCACTGTAGAAGGCTGTGAAGTTGCTCAGGAGGATTTCTCTATGTAAAAACATGCTGACTACTCCCAATCACCTTCCTGACCTTCAGGAGGTCAGAAAATGTTTACAGATGGATTTACTCCATTACCTTCCCTGTAATCAAAATGCAGCTGACCAATCTGTGGTTCTGCAGATTGTTCTCTTGAACACAGGAGTAAGGCTTGCTTTCTCCCAGAAATTGCAAGTAATGATTGAAAAGTCAATCTTACCCAGCCACTGCTGACCTTGGGGACACTTAAGGTTTCTACCTCGTTTCTCACTGCACTGGAGCAATGCCCAACAGCCTGCATGTAGTTTGTGTTACTACTAAAAGAATAATAAAATTAAAACTCGATCAGGTTTTTGTTGACCATGAGCCTGTTTTCAGCTTTTATTTCTCTTTAAAAGGCAATATAACTTAAAATTAGCACTAGAAAATTTATCTGTAGAACTATTCTAGACATTTAAGAGTAAAGTCCAGACTGCAGAGAGACATGCAGTTCATTTTAATAGCCCTGATCACTCACTTCCTGATGGACTTAGACAAAGAAGCCAATATGTTGCAAAAATATTAGATCTTCTGAAAATAAAGATTTGGGACTTGGATGAACAAAGGTGCTGGAGTTCTAAGACAAAACATTTTGAACAGTTTACCAGTGACATCAGTCTGAACTGAGTACAGCATTCCTTAAAATCTCAAGATAGTCCATGATTATGATGCAATAAACAGGAGTGTTCGACAGGATGCCATCATGGCAAAAATGGTATTTAACAAAAGGCATCTAATTTCAGAATACCAAAAGGCAGCATCTCTTCCTCTCACACATGGTCTGAGGCATGATGAATCTTGCTTGTCAACTTCTGAGTTTGACCAGGCTTCAGCCAACTAGAGGCCCCTCAGGGTCCTCAAGCTGTACAAAACCAAACCTTGCCTCCTGTTAGCAAAGCACATGAAATAATCATGGACTGTTACACTTTCTAAAATTATAACTCCACTTAATTCTTTAGCTTTTGCTGTGCCTCTGCTCTCCAACAGAAATAAATATGTTCACTGATGACTGAGCTTGATCTAATTTTTAACTGAAACTGTTCAGACTGCATCATCTATTCTCAGAGCAGATTGAGAATGCTCTAAGCACTGCAGGTCTTCCAGAAGCCAGTGTTTTACAAGGCTTCAGAATGAAAACTTGTAATCCCAGGGTCAGTTAAACATTCTAGGTTAGATTTTGAATTTATAATAAACATTGCTGCCAATGTATCAATGGTAGTTGAGTCTAAGTATGGATTTTATACCGAAATGTCACAAAATTCTGTGGCTGATGATTCATCTTCTAATTTATCCTCTGATGCTTTTCACAACAGTTGAAGTTTTTCCTGATTAAATACATTGTGTGAACTGAAATGGCTAATATGACATTTCAAAAGTCAGCAGTCAATATCACAATCATTAAATTAATTGGGGTTTTAAATAAAAGTGACAGAGAGGGGACATGTGAGTAGAGTTATCTCCTTCATTGATTTTTATCTCCTGTCACTTGCATAAAATACTCACTGGTCTTGACTAGGTTTATCAGAACTGCCTTCTGAGCAAAACCAAATGAAATTATTATTATAGTTATTAGTTTGTAGGAATTTGAGGTGAAACCTTTGTTGGATCTAGTAGGACAAATATTTAACTGAAGCTCCCTGTGAAGTAAAAATGCAAAGGTAAAAACTATGAATTCAGATTCACTAAATGCTTTATGATTTCCATTTTATGCTTGCAAACATCGTGACACAATCACACTGTTAGCTCAATCTGCAATAGAGACATGTCTGAGTCTCTTCATTTGTATGTTTTAATCAAAGTTCCAGTGTTAGATTCAGTGAAGGTGCTTTATACACTGAAACTCGAAACACCTTGTCCCACATTTTCAAATACAGTGAGGACATCCATACTTAACATTGTTTGTGATTAATATAATGTAAAGCTACTTGACTTCTGAACAAAAGCTGGAAAAAGATTTCTGTGTCCTACTGATACGTTAAGGCAACATGTTTTCACTTGTAATTCAGCAACATGATATTACCACAAACGCTGAGGTAGGTTTTAGTGCCTTATAGGTACTGACTGGAATATCAGCATCAGACACCAATTAAAAACGACTGATAGAGATGATGTAGTTCCTATTTGCTTTCACCCTCATACTGTGCTACTTGTAGGTTTTTACCTAGGTAAGGAGTGAAGAGGCATGCAAGGAACTCCCTGTTCCCCATTTTACAAGTGGAATTGCAATACATGGATCCTTCTTTTATCATGAATTGCCAGAGATGCTTCTCCTCCTCTTCAGAGCAGTAAGATAGTAGGATCAATCCCAAGCTCTCTTAGTGAGTGCTTTGACCCAGTATAGTCCACCAGGGGGGTCCAGATACACTGGTCCAATCAATGCTACGGCCTGGGCAGCTCTGCCCAAACAAAAAGCCCAGTGACACATGCTATTTGTGAGGTGACTAGCCGCCTAAGAAGGACAACAGGAAAGTACTTCTGTAAATCGTGATGTAGCCTTGAATAAGCTGCTTCCTGTTTAAAGTGTTTGGTTACAAACATATTTTGCAGCCAAAGAGCTATGTGAGTGTTTTACTTTGCAATATTCTGGTTTCCTTGTTGGGATAAACTACTCAGCTGAACTAGCTTATTGCCTCATAAAACAGAGCAGCAATACTATTATCGCTTAAGTGCACCTGAATTCAGGCTGAACTACTTTGTTCAAAGAGCAGTAAACACTTGGAGTAAGTTGTCAAGTAAGGTCACTGAAGCAAATAACATATGAGTGTTAGAGATACTGGACACTTTCATAAAGGAGACTGAAGGATACAGTGACAAGAAGGGGCGCAAGTAGGATAAACTGAGCTCAGGAAGGACATATTTCATATTTCAATGTTATTATTAAAAACTATCCATTTGCAGAAAGCCAGTACAGGGCTTATAGCACTTATTCCTTATGTACCTCTAAGGGCCTTAGGTAGGACGCAAGAGGCACAGAGCAGAAAATTTCAGCCTGGGTAAAGAGGACTTTGATCAATTCAATAATCCTCAGAAGCATTGCATTAATCTCTGTGCACCTTCAGAAACAGGTCTTTGAAAGACTTTTTTAACATGGTTTAGTTTTGCACTCACCCTTTTCACAGGTTCCCAACTTAAGTTTGAAAGTCACACAGAGGCTTCTCCATAGCCACACTGACCATAGAATCATAGAATCACGGAACAGTTAGGGTTGGAAAGGACCTTAAGATCTTCTATTTCCAACCCCCCTGCTCTGGGCAGGGACACCTCCCACTAAACCATGCCACCCAAGGCTATGTCCAACCCGGCCTTGA
>JASSUY010011001.1:0-39799 GCA_032466535.1 Forpus xanthops
GTAGTGATAGGACAAGGGGTAACGGGTTCAAACTTGAACAGGGAAAGTTTAGATTGGATCTGAGGAAGAAATTCTTTCCTGTAAGGGTGGTGAGGCACTGGCATGGGTTGCCCAGGGAAGTTGTGAATGCTCCATCACTGGCAGTGTTCAAGACCGGGTTGGACATAGCCTTGGGTGACATGGTTTAGTGTGAGGTGTCCCTGCCCATGGCAGAGGGATTGGAACTGAGTGATCTTAAGGTCCTTTCCAACCCTAACTATTCTATGATTCTATGATTCTAAAACCAGCTTACACGCCATGGATAAAACCTCTTGGGCAAATTCCTGTCTGAGGCAACTCCAAAGACGCAGGAAAAAAACCACATAGCACAGCAGACAAATTGGTCCCAGCCTGTCTCTAGTTCCCAAGAGCTATAATGCCTGGGTAAAGCATGCTCCAGATTTGTCTGCTGCTGGTCCACTAGAGGACAACCTAATAATGATGAACTCCTTTAGCTTACATAGTAAAAGGCCCATACTTAAAATGCTGCCACCAAACCTGGTTTACAGCCCCATGCTGGCATTGCTGCTGCTATGTGTGCTGAACCTCATTTTAAACAGATTACTTCTAGTCCCAAATGATAGAGACTTGTGAAGCTCCAAAATCTGCCTCCTACAGCTGATGTCACCCTTTGTAACTGCAGAGAAGGAGACAGAAGCAAGAGGGATTTACAGACAGACAAATGTGGTTTTTATAATGCAAACCGAGTCCCCTAACACTGCACTTTACCACAGAGAAAATGCTGCCTGTTGCTGCTGGGTTTCTTGCAGACTCCTGACATATAATGCTTTTTCAGTGCAGGAAATACTCAGAGGTACAGAATGGTCATTTTTCTCTGGTAACATGCAATTTATCAAACCATAATGGAGGAACTCAACTCATATAAACAGTGCGCAGGAAGCACAACAAAATCATCACCTCAAAGCCACAGAAATCAGGAGGCTACTGCTCTGGAAAAGCAAATAAAGTGCAAAGCAGCTTCTCAAAAAGCCTTCTTGCCTTATATTATTAAGGAAAAAATAGAACACAACATCTGAGCTAGCAGTAAAGCTCATTTCTGGAGCTAGGAAGCAAATGAGCTGCAGCAAGAAGCGGAGCAGCAGAAAACAGCAGAGAATTAATTACAAGTCAAGTGTCTCAGGTTGGAATTAGAGTTAGAGGAGTCAGAGGGTCAAAGTAACAGAGTTTTCAGTGGGTAATTTGGTGCCTTGACATCCCTCGATCCCGCTATTAGAGACGTGCTGGTGACTCAGGGATGAAAAGTGCATATGTCTCTGCGAGACAGCAGAACACACACTGAGGAAGGGAGATCAGACCTGAAGTCTGATACCCCTCTCCTACTGCCGACAGCGAGGCCAGGCTGGCTGTAATAGGGAGGGCACAGATCCTACCCATCCCTTCTGGAGCCGCTTGGGGAAGCGGCGGCACTGCCCAGCCCCTGGACCGGGAGTCAGTCCCCTCCTGCAGGAGGAGGGCAGCTCCTCCCTGCCCCGCTCAGCCCCGGCATTCCCTCCCACCCGACGCCGGTGGAGGGATGCTCTCCATATACTCGGAGTCAGCTGCTCTTTGATGTCAGTACCTGCTCCGGGCTCGGAGGGGTGGGAGTGGGCGAGTGAAGCTAGCGCAGCCGAGTCGCAGGCTCTGCTCGCCGGCTGCAGGAGGGCTGCTGCCTCCCGCTATCTGCCCGCCTCGTCGGGGTAAGGGGAGACCCCCCTCACCCCATCGCCGCTGCGGATCACCAGGGGAACTTGTCCAACTTTCTCCATCCCTGGCACCGGGACTCATTGCCATGGCCCCCGCCAACTCCTCCCGCAACTTCACGGCACCGGAGGCTCGGAACGGCTCAGGTGAGCAGGGGCTGCGCGGGATGGTGGCAAGGAGAGCTTGGTGGGGGCAAGTCCTCCTGCCCATGGCTCTTGTGCTGCTCGGCGGCGCTAAGCCCGGTGCTGCTACCCCATGAAGTGGAAGATGTTGAGGGCAGGGACCCCCCCAGCACCCCAACCACAGACCGCCGTCCGGGCAGAGATGCCTTCAGCACCCATGGGAGAACAGCTCCAGGGACACCCCCCCGCAGCCCGATCACCAGCGTTGGCCCCTATGGCTAGAAGCGATTCTACCCTTCGGCTGTGAGGCTGTAACACCACCGACAGCCTGTCGATCCTAACTGCAAAGAGACAGACCAGCCCTGCTAGACAGGGAGGGGAATGAGGCACAGACAACATCGTTGGAGAGGGAGGCTAAGATCCTCATCAGTCTGTGCTTTCCTTATTACCACTGCTCACAAATCAATAGTTCACGGTGAGGCAGTTCTCGATGGTGCAGGTTGGTGACACTCTTCAACAGAAGGTGTTTTGCATGTGGTTTTTGACTCCTTCTGCATCAGCGTGTCTTTTATAAACTGAGGGTGTGCTTTAAGGCGCTTCCTTCTGAAATGCAGTTCGGAAGTGATTTCTTATGTGTTTGGGCATGGCTGAAGACAAAAATCACCTTAGAGGAAAAAAAAACAGGTCAAGTCCTCATTCAGCTCCCATAGTGCAGTCTCTTTTGGGACTTTAAAGAGTAACAGGGCAGCCACAGGTCTACAAAGGGGGACAAGTCAGTGCCTGAAGTAGCTGTTCCAGTAAACAAAGTACAGACACTGGGGTGTGCACAGAAGCAGCACTGAAAATTCAGATTTAATGATCTCAAGATGAAAGAGACTTTAGAAATTACTTTTGAGTATTTGATAGACACGCGATTCTGGCTCCTGCCTGTAATACACACATGAACCATTGCTTTGCGCTAGCTTCCAGCTAATAACACTTGAGAGTCCTCCTTGGGCAAACTCAGCAGCAGGGAAGATGCTACAGACCTGTATGGGCTACCTTTCACACAAAGCCTTTCTGCTCTAAGGCCAGCTGAGCTCATTGCAAGTGTTACAGGATCACCATGAGCACTGTATTGATTATACTGCAGGAAAAGGACATTTTTTGTCTCAATTCCCACCTGCCCAAGCAGCCTTTACATTTCACTCACACAATCCATTCCCACTACATTCATTACAAAGTTTGGGGCTAAAAGACAGGGGAGCCAAGCTCAATAGCTATGTCCAGAACAGCAGGACATCCTCCAATTTCTAGTCTGCCACCTTCAAGCATTAGGGAGGTGTGAGATCTGTTTGGATGTGCAGGGGATCCCCTGGCTGGATACTGAAGACTCTCAGGTCTCAACAGGGTGCTGACGAAAGCCATGAAACATGGTTCATTTCCTTGCATTAATGAGCAGCCAGGATGAACAGGGACCATTAAAGCCCTACAAATGGCCTGGAGATCAGCCTTTTTTGTCTTATCAACCAAATCTAGCTGTCATATATAGGTCCCTGCCAGTTCTGCGCCTCACTGGCTGGTTTCTCTCAGTCATATAGAGACCTTCTGATAAAATGGTACAGCAGCTACTCTGCTGCACTCTAACCTTGGCCTTGCTTATGCCTAAGCTGGCTGCTTCCTAGTTCCAGAGGGACTGAGGCAGTGACAGCTCATGTCCTGTTTCTAAGAGCACTGACATACGACATAGAGGTGATATGGTGCACACTTTTCCAGCCCCAGGCCAGTTTTGCAGTCCTATTTACCTTCCGAATTCAGTCAAGATTCACTGTCACACCAGCATAAACCTGGACAAGTTTGTACTCAAGAATTCTAGAGGTCAAAGTCAGCAAATAGATGCTGCAAAGAGACACCACCTCATAGTTTCCTGCTATTTCACTTCGCCTCCTTTTCCAGATTTCCCTAGGTTCTGTTGGAGGACACTTCCCCACTTCTACAGCTGCAGGCTGCTAAGGAGATGGAGTAGCAAAGTGACTGAAAGCATTTCCAGTTACCACCACATCCAATCATCTGCAATTCAATGAAAGACGCATGCCGCCCAAGAGACCATCTTGCATGTCTACAACAGCCACACAAATAACTCACACAAAGCCTTCCCCTGGGGAAAAAACCACCATGTTCCATAGGAGAGAAGTAATGAGATTTGTCTCAGCAGAGGAGGGTGATTGCAGACTCCATCACATCCCACACATGGCAGTTTTGAACACCACAACCAGTGCCTCAGACACCACCTTCTGTGCCCGGGAGCAGAAATCCCTGTTCCTTGGCACTGAGGGCTTGTGGCTTCAAACATGGTTTTAATCCCAGGTTAGGGACAAGGGAAATGTGAATCTGATTATGATTGGGCCTCCTATCCCAAGGGCAACAATCAGACATCAGTGATGGTAAGATAAGTGTTAGCAGGCAAGAATTTTCCCTTGGAAATCCACATGTATCCAGAACTCAGAGATAGCATCTTTAAAGCATGTTTTAATCCTTGTAGAATTAGAGCATTCCCTATTGAGGGGACACCCCAACATACTCTCAAATCCCTGTCTGGGCACACACCTGGATTTCTTTCTAGAAAAGAAACTAGAAAGGAGGAGAGGGTCAGGGAATGAAGACGGAAAGGAGAGCATGCTCCTGCCTAACCCTGACAACAGAGTTGGGACACAGCCAGGGTACAGTCCTGGGTCTCACAAGATAGATAAGCATTAGTTATCTGCCTGCATGGCCAATGAACTCTGTGTGTGGTGCTGTGCAACAGATAAACCACCCAGCAGATGAGCTGAGGCTTTCTGACAGCAGCTTGAGCGTTGACTAGATCCAGATTTTGGCACCTTCTCAGTGGCTTCACTTCCCCCATGTGTAAAGTACCAGCTGTCTCACCCTTTCACCTCAGAAATAGCAGGGCAATCAGCACACCCTGGAGAAGGAGTTACTGTCGGCTCTGTCAGATAGTGGTGAGTGCAGAAGCACATCAGTCTAATGTTAGTTCCCAAAACCAGAGCTGGGGAGATACAGGACAGAAGTGCATCTGGAGAGCTGGGGAAAGATGCCTACACATGGACACAATTTGGTGGTGTGCTGCATGTACTGAGTGGTGAGAAGTGTCAAATCCCAGCTAAACCTCTCGTAGGCTTAAACATCATTCCATGTTACACCTTTGAGGGGGATCCAGCTGCAGGACAGGGCAAGCACAGAGATGTGTAAGGTGTTGCCTCTGGGTTGCACTCACTGCTTTTGTTTGTTTTGGCAGTAGCAGAGAAGCCAGCACCGTACACCAATGTGATCATGCCTAGTCTCTTCAGCATCATCTGCTTCTTGGGTATTGTGGGGAACCTCATTGTCATCTACACCATTGTCAAGAAGAAAAAACTGAGATGCAAACAGACCGTGCCAGATATTTTCATCTTCAACCTCTCCATTGTGGACCTCCTCTTCCTCTTGGGCATGCCTTTCCTTATCCACCAGCTCCTAGGCAATGGTTCATGGTACTTTGGAGCTCCTCTGTGCACCATCATCACCGCTTTGGACACAAACAGTCAGATCACCAGCACCAACATCCTTACAGTGATGACACTGGACCGCTACCTGGCCACTGTTTACCCTCTAAAATCTACCTCTGTCCGCACTCCATCTGTTGCAGCTCTAGTTATCTGTTTGGTGTGGCTCCTCTCCTTCCTGACCATCATTCCCGTGTGGATGTATGCAGGTCTTATGCCTCTGGAGGATGGGACTGTCCGCTGTGCTCTCTTGCTTCCCAACCCAGAGACTGATATCTACTGGTTCACCCTCTACCAATTCATGCTGGCATTTGCTGTGCCATTAATTGTGATCTGTGTGGTCTATTTTAAGATCCTCCAGCACATGGCCACCACCGTGGTCCCATTGCCCCAAAGGAGCCTCCGGGTTCGTACAAAAAAAGTCACCCGCATGGCAGTTGCCATCTGCTCAGCCTTTTTTATCTGTTGGGCTCCCTTCTACATCCTCCAGCTGGTTCACCTCGGCATTGACACACCATCCATGGCTTTCTTTTATGCCTACAACTTCGCCATTAGCTTGGGCTATGCCAACAGTTGCCTCAACCCCTTCCTCTACATTGCCCTCAGCGAGACCTTCAAGCGCCAGTTCTTAGTGGCCATCCGCCCTGCCAAAGAGCCATGTCTCAACAGCAGCTCCATCAACAACAACAGCTTGACAGAGGCCAGTGTGTGTCTGAAGCTGGCACCGGAATCCACTCAGCAGACCCAGTTTCTGGAGGACTTCTCCCCACGTTCAGTAGCTATGCCTGTGACTGTGGCTGTTCACTAGAGCACTTGGATGTGACCACCTTTAGATCTGTGAGCTGATGGAGAAGCAGCAGCTTCAGGCAATTCTTGGTGAAGCATATGAACTCCAGGCTTCCACCTCTGAGAGCCCAGGTGCCTCTCTTCATCATTTCAGGCTCACTGAGCTCGGCCTATGAGATGCTGCATACTGCTGCGTCTTTCCTCTCGTGCATGGGAGGGCTCTGTCACAGAAGACACTGGGCTCCCAAAGAGCATGAATAGAAAAGAGAGAAAGAATAGAACAGATTTCAAGGGGGAACCTTCACCGTGGAAGAATAAAATCTTCATCCACAACACTGCCTGATGTTTCCTCACCTCTGGGCCTGATCGGGGTTCCCAAGCAGCATGTCAATAGAGAGCTTCTTCATTCAACACTTAAACCTTTGAAACACAATGTCATATATTTATTTTTGATAAGCAATCTGACGTGCAAACTGTGCTGACTGGGCTCATGTCCTAGAAGCCAACAGCAGAGAGAGATCTTGGGGCCACAAGTCTCACCTGGGTCTGCCACTTGGCCTTTTGTTCCATCTGCCTCGCGTGGACCCTACTGTTCGGCAACCAGGACATCTTCAAGAACTGGCTAATTTTGATGCTAATCCTATGTATTTCAGAAAAAAACAGGCAGTTCCAATTGCACTGCTACAAAGGACTGTGAACAATAACCAGAACTGCCGCTGCTAGCACCAGCTTTGTGGCTTTTTCATGGCAATGAGCAGGTTTTCACACTGCTAGCTCCTCATACTGCTCTCATGCCTCGAAGCCTGCATGGCCATTGAGGAACTCCATGCAGAGGGTTTGGAATGGGACTAAAAAGCACAGTGTGCAGAGATCTGTGGGGTGAGGAGCAGCTCAGAGGAAGCACAGTTGCTTATGCGGCTTTCTCAATGCTTTGCACGGTGGAAAGAGGGAAAATTAAATGTCTGTATTTTGTATGTGCAGCTTTAACAGTCGGAAGTTAGGAAATAGCTTTACTCATTACAAAAGACTAGAGAAAAGACAGCACAGATGAGCTTAACACAGGGCATTACAGTGACAGCCTGTGCAGGGCTCTGAGGGGACAGTGCAGGCTTTGCTCAATAGTGTCAAAGGTGGAAGAACTGGTTATTGTAGATGAATTTAATATAAAGAAGAATTAAAAACATCAAACAGCACAAGAGAATCTGTTATCACACTTACAGTTTTGTGCCACCAGCCACCCACTGCATATCCAGAATAGAAATTCACCCTTACACAGCAGAACTCTGTCACCTGCAAAGGGCTTTCTAAGCCATGTGCACACTGACACGTGCAATAATACTCACACACTTGTAGGTATTAAGTACAGCCAATTCTTCATTCTACACACAGGCATTCACTCACCTCTGATGACTGAAGCAGGCTGGTGTGCTCCATTTTGACATCAGATGCAGCACATTGCTTTTTGAGTCATTGCATAAACCTCGTAACAAGGTCTCTCCATACTTTCATCCCAGGCTCTGTCAACCTGCACCCACCTCAGCAGCACATCCACACTGTGACTACCTGGTATCTTGTCTGTTTTCCACCCTCATTTCCCTGGACAATAAACCCAGAGAGGTACGGAGCTTTGAGCTTTACGACTATATCTTTGCCACGTTCTAACTGCCAGGAATTGTCAATTGCAGGTTTTCAAGGAGCTGCTTTGCTCTTTGATCAATACCCACTTCAAAGGGCTCAGGAGCAAAGGTTGAGGAAGATGTGTGCTGTGCCAAGCCAGACCTGCTCTCAGGACAAAGGGAGCTATTGTGCTAGCTCTCCCCTATAAGGAAGTTAAGGGGAGGACTGGCACACTTTTCTGTGAACGAAGGTGATAATGAGTGGGTGGCTTTTTCCCTCCTTTAATACCAGCAAGAGGGAAATGAAAACAGTCTGGACTGTCAGGGCTCTGAGAGCAGCACACTGTAGATATCATCTTGGCTGTACAGTAAAGGTGTTAATGGTTGAACTAGCCTGTTCCTATCTGAAGTGAGTCAGTCTGACCCAGGGCAGCCAAGCCACATGCTAAAAAGCACAGGGACACCATAGGCTAACAAAGAAGGGAGGCAGCACCGGCTGGTGCAGCACTGAAAAGGGTCTTTGTGGGGTAGATCTTTTCTAGATCTCGTCACACTGAAGTCAAGACACAGAATACAAGGCACCTTCCCAGGCTGAAGTCCTTTTAGATCTCATTTATGTGAAGTGAAAAGCCATGTTAGAGAGTCCTGGTCCCAACACCAGGGACAAAGCTTCCCATTTAGCTGGTGCCCCAGCAGGGGCACCGACCCCTTCCCACCACCCTGCAATGGTTTCTATCCCCTCATGTCCCCAAGAGGTTTCCTAGTCCAGATGTCTACATACTGGCTGTGGGATCCATCCCTTTCCATGTGTATTCATTAAAGCTGTGGCAAACATACTTTAGGAACACAAGGATGTGGATACCTGTGGATGTGCTGAGAGGTGGGAAGAGAGGTACAGACAGCATATAGCTTTCCCTAAATCTCCCCAAAGCACAGGGCAAGATGAACAAAAGCCTCTCCAATGAAGACAAACCTGTTGATCCAACACCTTCAGAGATGTCCCCCTACCTAGGGGTCAAGGTAAGAGCTTCCAATAGCTAAACAGTCTCTATGTACCTTTGAGTGACCTAATCCAAATATCCTACCCTTTATCCCTATTTTTCAGAGCCAGTTTTAAGTCAGAGGATCTGTCAATGTTCTGGGTTACATTCAGCTCTATCACCTTGTATTTTCTGTTCTTTGTATGTATTAAGTGATCCTCCCACCTCAGTGCCTCACTTACTGATGGCAGAGCCTCAATAAAAGGCATTTCTAAGTAGAAAAGAACACAGCTACTCACACAGAGATAGGCAGCCTGAAGTGCTGTGAGGTCTGGCTGAAGGGCATGATGAGAAGGGCATAGAGATAACACACTGTGTTTCCCTGCAGTCCTGCCTCCCATACACAGCCCAGTGTCTCTTGCTTGACAGAAATAAGGGGAATCCAGCTAAATAAGCGGGGGGAAAACCACCCCAAACCCAAAGGGGGATAGGAAGAAACTATTCAATGTTTGCATCAATAGCCTGACACACTGGATGAGACAAATTCCCTTGGCTCTTTTTGCCAGCACTTTTCCCATGTGCTCGAGAGCTGCCTTGTCAGACAGCAGGAAGACAGATGGGTTGACTCCTCACCCCCTCCTTGTCCTCAGAGGTGTGACTGAAGCCACATGTCACAACTCTGCTCTTGATGAACTCCCATGTGGGGCAGATGGTCCAGTTACTTTTACTCCTCCTTTCACAGATAGCAACAGAGCCCTCCTTGGCTGGACACAGCAGATTCAGTCCCTGGCTCACACTTCTGTTACCCCTTTTCCACTACCCACATCCCTGTGTCCACACTAAGTAGTATTTTATGCTCCTGCCTTGCCCACAGCCACAGCTCTGCCAAGCCAGCCCTAATGACAAGCTGGAGCAGAGGTCCCCAAAGCTCTGCTAGGCTCCTGGGTGGCACCCTTTCCCAGTCACTCTTCTCCATCTGGAGTGTCTGTGCAGCTAAATCTGCCCCAGAGCACACTGTATCTGTGATGGAGAGCATGTACAAGGCTGGGGGCTGCCGGATGGGGAGGAGGAAAGGTGAAGTGAGTCAGTGGCCCCTGGGACACAGCCAGAACCTGACTAATCGTGTTTCATCAATCCTCCTGGGCTGCTAATTGGATGCATTTAATTCAGCAGGCTCACACCAGTGGGAGAGGAGCCACGTGGCAGGTACAGATATGTTCCAGCCTACCCATTTCCCATCAGTCCAGTGCAGGGACCACACAGCAATGCCTTTTCTCACTCACCTCCCATTAGCAAAGCAACACACCTAAAACCTCACATCCCCCCCCCCCCCCCTTTCCACATACTGCAGGCCTGGAAGGGGGACAGCACCCTTCATCAGCAGTAGGGAAGTAAAGGGCTGCTTCAGACCAGGCTCTTCAGTGCCTCCAGGCAATAGAAAATGTGGTTTTGAAGCTGTATTTACAGGGCAGCAATTGAACCGGGAGCTCACTGCACCACTGAAGGGAAAACCTTTAAAAGAGATGTAGACCCTGATTGCAGGAGGGTATGAGAGATGATACCTGCTTTTAAAGCCTTTGTTTACTGCCCATATCCCATTTGGGAAACAGCTCCTAGGATCATACAAACACAACAGCTGTTCTCTCAGAGCATCTTTCTACCAGTATGGCTATGCTGGCCATTGAAATCACCAATCGTGATCCCCCACTCTGGCTCAAGGGAGAGCAGCAGCACTGCCTTCTCCTGAAGGGTAGAGCTGGACTTCAACAAGTGCAAGATTACACTTGAGAAGTGGCTTTAGTATGAGACACGATGGTGACCATAGCGCAGTGCTTTAAAAAGTGCTTCTGGATGTGCTAAGGACAAGCATGTTAGAAAAGTTTCCAGGGCTGACAGCTCAATACTTTTCACCATCTGTAAATGCTGCTTGCGAAAGGTCAAGCTTTGTATGAAAAACTTCTCTTCCAAAGCAAAGTCAGACTCAACAGCACTGCCTTCCGCAAGCACAGCAGCTGAACATCACAAGCATCACTGAAGGCTCAAGGCCCCATCCTGCAGGTCCATACAAGGTTAGTACCTTGGGAATGAGGCCCATCGCACCAGAGCTTGAGTTTACACCACAGCAGGGTGCGTTTTTAGCACAACAGGGAGCAGACCTTACCCCAGGTACTGACTGCATCATCATCCAGCACCCCATGAGAAAAGATCTCCGGGATCTGGCTCCACAGAGGAGCAGGAACTTTCTTGAGCTTCAGTTAAACAGTGGCACATACGGTTTCAGTTTATTCCTTAAACCTTATTTCTTCCACTTAAAACTGAGAGATGAGTTGGCCCTTCCCTCCAATCTGTGCTCCTCTGTCCCCTGCAGGTTTCCACTTGCAGGGGAGGCAGGCTGAGAGTAATGACATCATTTTAATTATTCAGGTGTTCAGTTATTAAGTCACCTTTGCTAAGTCTGAAGGAGCTCTTACCATTCCCTTCCTACATATGCTGCTGGAAGCACAATTACCCAATGACTTGGAGCTGCCTTGCCCTGCTCCACCAGACAGTTCAGAGGAGAAAGTAGAGCTGTTCATAGCAGCTGCAGCAAGAAGACTCCTGCCTCATCCAGGAGCAGCGCTTCTCCCACCCACATCCCACTGCAGGCTTGGGGATGCAGTCCCCTGCCTATGTTAGCTGACACTAACATTCTGACATAGCAGACTCAGTAGGGATAAGCATGGTGATGGAAAGAGTAGGTGAAGTTATTACTGATGAGAGCTTCTTAAAGCTCTTACTGACTTACTTCATCAGGAGGCTGGTTCTTGGAGGTGCACCTTCTCCAGCAGCCAGCTCCCTCCTACTGAGGAATGGAAACAGGTTTGGAAAGGAGCAGACTGTTCACACCAGGGTTCCCTCTGTCCTCCTTCCCATCTGCTTGCAAATAAAGACTTCAGATTTCAACTTGCACAAAGCATTTGAGGATTCAATCCCCTCCATCCACTCCTAATAGTCAAGTCCTTACAACCTTTTAGACCATAATCCCCAACTTAGACCTCCAACTGCAATGTACATTCATTGTTATCAACACAGAAACTGCTTTAGAAGAGGAAAAGGAGTGAAATATCACTTCTCAGAGTGAGAGCGCGTCTCCTGTCCTTTGCTTTTATTCCAGTTGAGATACTTCTCTCCCCAGCCAACCGCTGCCACTGAAGACAGCACACAAACATTTGCTCCCAGGCTGAGCCATGTTGTGCCAAGCCGCGGCCCCCAGCCAGTACTGACACAACCTCTGTGTTTAGGAGCACAAACACTGGCAGCTCAAAGAGAGGGGACTCATTTGCTGGCATTAATATTCAGTCTTTCTGCAGCATGGGAAGCATCAATTGTTCCGTGTGAAATAAATCATGTGTCTTTCCTGGGGGGATTTTAATGAGGCCTCCTCCCTCTTCTCCCAAAACTCTCAGACTGGGGGGAAAGGGGAAAAAAGGCAAAACAACATTCCAGCATCTCCCCATCAACCCTGCATAGTAATGGCCCAATCAGGGTAATTAGGATGTCTCCTGTGTGCTCAGGGAGGCTTTACCCAGCAAATTCAGCCTGCTGTTCATTATGTTGCTGCAGCATAGCTAATTCCTCCTGGGTTTAGAGGGAAAAGGAGCAGACCAGCTTTGTGTGCAGTTGGGCTATGTTGAGTATAGGTTTTGGCTTTACCTCTGGTCCTAGTGGATCTCCTGGTATGCTGAAGGCTACGGGATGGAAGAGGCTGCTGTTCTGGGTAGTTAGCTCTTAGAACAACCAGCATAAGGACTGGAGACCCCTTTATTTATCTTCAAACTCCTTTGGGGCACTCAGCAGCTCCTCTTCCTGTGCCCACCAGAGCACACATGAGAGCAAAGAAACATGCGCGCAGGAAACTGAGACCCCTTCTGCAGAGCCACAGGGCAGCCCTTTGGGGCAGGAAAGCTCACACACTGTCTTGGCAAGGGACACAAATAGGAGCCTTTCCCAAGGCTGCTGGAAGCTGGATGGACACTTCATCTCCTTTGCCTTTTTAAACTAGATTCCACACAGCCACCATCCCTTAGGTGTGCATCCACGTTCAGGCTAGCAGACCCTATTAAGCCCCTCTGCCATCAGGTTTAAGGAGCCCCAACAGTGACCCTGTCACCCAGAGATGCTCTGGGAGAATCTATACCCCACCTCCCAGCCACTGGTTAACGCATGAGCTGCTCAGGGCTCATATCACTGGCCTAATTTATCATCTTTCCTGTCTATGTGGCATCATGTCCAAGCTCAGGTTTCTGGGAATGGATTAGAGCTCCACAGTTGATATCCTGCTATTTTGTCATCTCCAGATTTGGCTAAAGCACGTAGCAGAAATGTTGGTGTGCGGATGCGAGACGAGGGAGGATACCACTGTGGTCTCAGTCAAGGCTGCACTGAGCTGGCCACATAGCTGCACATTGAGACTTGGCTCAGTCTACACCAGTGACTGCTAAATTCTTTGTAAGCCTGTCCAGACAGGCCTGGCAGGTAGGCTCAGTCCCTCATTTTGTGGCTGTCTGCTCTTCTTGATGCCTTTGTTTCCTCAGGCCTGGAGAGGTTTCTTTAACAGCAATAACTGCCAACCCACATTTGGAAACTCACACGAGTTACTGACTTTGCTTGGTGAGGAAGGCTTGAAAGAGTGAATGGGGGGCGATTGTAAAGCAAGACCTTTACGCAGAAGCTGTAATGTGCACTGCTGGTGTACAAGACACAAGGCAGCTGTAGAACAGACACTGAGCATTCTTCTGTGCTTCTGTAGCATATCTCTCCTCTGCATCCCCATACTCTAACTCTTAGGACAGTAGTCAACCAGGGAACCTGCCTTGAACAGGCAGGGGACAAAACTGACACTCCAAAGCAATGAAAATACCACCCAGGCTCAGCACCCATATTCAGACAGGTATGTAATCCCTTCCAAAACGGGATGGCGTGCACACATGCACCCATCAGGCAATCACAGGCACTGAATAGCCCACGATCATACAAGGAAACAGACCAGTTGCACAGGCAGGCTCAGGCCTCCTTCACTGCTTGGCCACAGGAGGAAATCCAGAGTCTGCTCTGGCTGAAATCCAGAGTCTGCCTCCACCAAAATTAATGACATGGGATTAGGGGAAAGCCAAGAAAAACAAGGTCTGAGTCATGCCAAACTCTTCTTCTGTGGCTGCCCAAGAGTGGGGTTTGACATTTCAGGGCTCTGATTCCCCTGCCAAAATGAGCTGCCAAGAAGGAAAGCTGACATGTTGCTGTCCTCTAGTTCCTTGAGTCTAATAATGTGAAATGCTTTACAAGTATTAATGACCCAGAGCTCAGATCATGGCTGGAGATAGGAGAATAATGATGATCATTTTATCCTTGGAAAGCGTAAGCTGTCATCTCAGATAAAACCTACAGTACCGCTGAGAAAAGCAACTGCTTATCTCAACTCTGCCCTTTAGTAAAGGAAAGGAAAGCAGAAAAGAGTATTGGGTTATTCAAGAAAAGACAGTTACCAGAAACACTTGTCTGCAACATTATAAGTGTCAGATAAAAGCTATAGACCCTGCCAGCATCAGGGACCAGGCAGATCAGCTGAGCCTTGAAGTACTGGAGGGAAGACATAATCCCCACTTCTTTCATCTCCGTACATCACCACCTTGTACTCAAAATGTGCTTATTCAAATAGCTGCAAAGGTCTCAGCTTCACTCATAGGTCAAGCTCATGGGATGTGAATATAGCTTCAGATGAGTATGAGGGTGCAAAAATCTCAGTTTCACTCATGGGTCAAGACCATGGGATGTGAATATAGCTTCAGATGAGCACGAGGTTGCAAAGATCTCAGTTTCACTCATGGGTCAAGACCACAGGATGTGAATATGGCTTCAGATGAGTACGAGGATGCCTAAGTGACATAGAGCCAACTTAGAGAATTACTAGCAGCAAATAAGCTTCTGTAGCCAGTAACAAGCTGTGTGATACAGTAGTTCTGTCAGGAGTGCTTTTCAGGAGCGTTTAATCTTTACTTTAAAGAGGAGTCATCAACACTAATGAACTGCAATTGTGACAGCTCAGTGTAGAGGCCCAGATTTTAAGCTCTGTATCTGATTCTTCATGTTGTAAAGGGACTCAAAGGATGCTATACAAGCATTGGGTCTTCATAGTGATTCGTCAACCCTTTTTAGATGTTACAAGCGTGTGGAAGGCGTTAAGACAACACAGGCAGTTCACAAAGTTGTATCTAAGCTCCAGTCCCTATTTTGGAACATATTGTCTATAAGAACCTCTGCTGAAACTGATTTATTTTCATACACACACACTCAAGAACAGCCATCTCAGGACAGAAAGCAGCAGGGCACAGTCCAGTTATTGCAAGCTCTGGAGAAGTATTTATGGCAGTAGGAGCCCTCCGCTGAAGCTCCTATGGAGAGGATCAGTCATTACAGGATACTTCACCAACAGTGAGTCACAAGCAGAAAATCCACATCATGTTTCTCTCCTTGCAAGAAGCTGTTGGGTGACGTCCACCAACTCATTTGCAAAGGAAGCTTTGAAGACGTCTCATCTTGGAAGAAGCAAGATCCTACATCCCAGCTGGGGAAAAGCTGCTATCTCACCTTCCCATCAACTAGAATGGGATAACCCCTGAGGATAGGAAGTTTTAAGCAAATTCCACTGTTTCTTTACTCTTCTCCTCCCTCACCTTGATGATGATTTATGTAAGGGCAGTATTGTCCAACTGGGTTTGACTTGTAAAGCACTGCACAGAGGGAGGGATCTGGGGATGGCACTGGTGGTGCCAAGGGGACAAGAGCTGGCTTGTATGCAACAGGAGGGCATCAGAAAACAAAACTCAGCTTGTTGGTAGTCTTTCAATCAAAAAAGCCTGACTTCTGAAAGGACAAAGAGGGCTTTGAGGAATATGGAGTATAAAGTGCAATATGAAGACTAGAGGAATTTCGAAACACATATTCCTTTTTAACCAAAGGAATGATGAGGAAACGGGGAGAAAAAAGCTAACAGGCTTTTTGGACCAATGGCTAAACTAGGTTTGGCCCTCACAAAGTCCAAATAGGAACTTTTAGATGCTTTTATTAGCTCCCAAAAGAAAAATTACTGAAAGCAAGAGCCACTCAGTGACCTGTGAGACATCTGCCTGCACTTGGACAGTGTCACACACAAGAACATAGCTGGCAGTGGTGGCTCTGTGAGTGGCTTATATTACCCCATCTTGCTGTTCCACATCACATCTGACATTTGCCCACGGCTGTAGTGCAGGATGCATTAGTGGGAAGAGCAAACATCTCGAGGGGAAAAGATATGAGCTTTACTTGGGTTGTAGCTGGTTGGGAGCAGAGGGAGTGGGAATGAGGATTGATTAGAAGATGTTATACTGCTTTTGAAGCTTACAAAAGTGCCTTAGGTAGCACTTCTGCAGCACTCTCTGGCCCATGTTACCAGTATTAATAACTCCATGCCCACAATTTGTAGAGGAGCTGGAATTAACTTATCCCCATTTCTAGAGCTGAAGGAACTGGTGCTTATGCTGGGTCTGACATACTCCAGTAAAACACATCAGATCCTCACTGTTCCCCTCTGATTTCCTCACCCTGGAGTATTTACATCTTTGCTGCAGCAGCCTGCCTAGAAGTGTTTGTCCACACAGGAGAACCAGAGTACACACACTCTCTGCCTTAGAATGAGATGAGCTGATGGTATTCCAGAGGCTTTGCCCAGGCTGATAACACAAGGTAAAAACATCAATAGTTCTGTGCACATTTCCTTCCCTCCTGACGTGACTTTTCCCCTATTGGACTTCAACTTAGAGGTTTCCTTTTAGGTTCCCAGAAAGGGTTTTCAGCAGCCACCAAGGTCAGGGCACCAGGATGGTAAGTGGATTAACTGGAGAAAGTCAGTCAGTTTTCATCAAGTAACTAGAAGTGAAGCATCTTTAGTCAAAAAGATCCATGACCAAGGGTGATGATGCAGGCACTGCAAAAGGACAGAGGTGCAAGGAAGCACTAAGGGCTCGGTCAAGAGACCAGTGAGCACCATTCGTGTCACTCTGGGAGAAGAAATAGTCCAGAGAAACCAGCAGCAGTCCTTATGGTTTGTTTTAGGCTCCAGAAGGAGCACTGGGCACTGGAGATCAGAGCCAGATGATTTAAGCACTGAGGGAACAGTAGCCGAAGGGAAACAATCATCGTGCTTTATGAAGGAAAGAAAGAATTTGTGGGTTTGGTTCTTTTTCAACAGAACACCTCAGAGGTCACTTCCTGCTACTTTCTCCTAGGGGTGAAAATAAAGAAAACAAGAAATCAATGTCAATTCCAAGCCTTTCAAGCAGACTTTGAAGATGGAATTATTGAGCTAATTAAAACCAGAAGTTTTACCATGATCTGCTGCAGTCTTATTTGCCTGAAGTAGCTCTGCCAGGACAGTTGATTTTGGCTGCAGGCACTGCTGCTGTTTAGCTGGCATAGGGGTTAAGATACCCCTTCTTGCTCTGCTCCCCTCCCTGGGCATGCCCTGACCATGTTGTTGTCTAAACACCCCACACAGCAAGTTAAATAAAACCACCAAAGAGCAAAGCAGCATTCAGGGTCAGCAAGAGGATGTTGGCAACAAACCCATCTAACAGCAATGAAAGGTCCTTCCTGAGCTTCTGTCCTGTGTGCTTCCATCTTAACTTCCTCCCTGTTAGACAGGGCTGTTGTAACTGTTCAGAATGAATCTGGTGCTCAGAGCATCTCTGCTGAGATATCCCTGA
The DNA here is from genome assembly GCA_032466535.1 of Forpus xanthops. Classification (NCBI taxonomy): domain Eukaryota; kingdom Metazoa; phylum Chordata; class Aves; order Psittaciformes; family Psittacidae; genus Forpus; species Forpus xanthops. The sequence continues at coordinate 17,546 of JASSUY010011001.1, forward strand.
AGGTGGTGACTGAACTGAGCAAAGACTTGATTTTCAATCCCTGCCCTCATACATATCTACCTGAAAGCAACTGCTTTGTTATACTGAGCCTGAGCCCATCCCAGCAGCCTGCTGGGCATATCTTCATCTGAGAAAGGGGCAGCAGCATCCCCTGAGCATTCTCCACAGGGGTTGGCTCATGCCTGGCCCCTGCAGCCACACAGCTTTGTTTCCATAACCATCTTCAGGGTCAAACAGGGATACTTCCTCAGCAAAAACACTTCTCTTCTCTCTGGGGGCTTGTTATTGATGTTACTATGGTTCCCATCTTCAGCTCAGGCCTTTAAAGTCAGGAGAATCACTGCATGCAAACTGAGGGAATTTTCCAATCACAGACCTATAGCACAAAGGGGCACTGCCTCTTTTCATACCAATTTCTTATTTATCACATTTGTGCAGAGGGACAAGCTCTCATTGTGCGACACAGCCCTCAAATCAGCAGCGCTTAAAGCACAGATACTCAACAGACCATTCCTAATTTAAAACCTGAATGAGTTTCAACTGACTGAATGACTTGCACAGCTTTTTTCCCCCATTGTACAGTGAGTATTAAAAGTCAACCCCCACATTTGATTTGCTGTGAAGTCACAAACAGACTTCAGTCTGTTCTGTTGGGCAGTAACAGATCCAGAATCAAGTGGATCAATACCTTTTGAATGATTCCCTGCAGCTCTGCTCCCACATTTATTTACTTTCTATGAGAATCTGGGCAAATTTACTTTACTTGAATAAGCTGGAGCCTGAGCTTATTCTTGGAGGTGCATGCGTAAGAGCTACCCCTGCTGTTTGTGCGTGGTTGAGTCATGATAACAGCAAGATTAAACATCATGCTTTATTGTGAGCACAAGTGTGCACACACAGGCCTGATGCATACGGGATTTAACAAACCAGAAAGGCACGCTAAACAGCTACAAATGCAGTGATTATTCAGATAGTCACAGATAGGGCACCCACACAGGGAGGCAGACCTGAATAGCTCCAGCGCAATTATAACCCTGCCATTACACTAGGTAATTTCCTAGCAGACACGCCAGACTCCCCCAGCACAACACAGCCTTTGAGCCAAAGATCTATAAGCCAATTTACATGGAAAATTAGGAGGTGTCAGAAGAGGCAGAACTAGACAGGTCTCAAGGATATTAATTCCTGCTCCTTTAGCCCTGAGCTTTCAACATATCATTAATTTAAGATCATTGATGTTTGACTTTCAGCAACGCTGTGAAAAGAGGGAATGCTTCACTTAACGCTGCACTTGAGCTGGGTGAAGATAAACCACCTAAAGAACCAGCCTGTATGTGCGGAGAAAGCACTTCAAGCCCAGCCACACTGAGATACTCACTCCAACAGCAGACAAACAAGCACTCCCCCCAACCCACAGCATCTCTGCATCACAGCCACCAAATGCCAGCAACACAGAAGAGATGACAAATGACACCCAGCTACAGCCACAAAGAGCTCTTAACTTCACAGGTTACCCAGCACCATCTTCCGTATTCTCCTCCCAAACTCTCTGACCAAGGTTGTAGCACTGAGGGCTGTGATGGCTTTGCTCTAGAGTACACCTCCCTCCCTCCAAGCACTACAGGTTGTTAACCAGTTTGATACAGGGGGATGCAGAGGACACCCAGAACCCTGCCAGTCTACTCTTATCTGCAAGCAATTTGCTGTGGGCCAACAAAACAGCAGCCAATTAATTCATGGCTGGGTGCAGTTACATCAATAACAAAGTGGGTAAGAGATATAAACTAGTAGTGCCTGTTATGAGCAAATTAGCTGTGCATTTAGGCACAGCAGAACACAGCAATGAGCAGATAGCCATATCAGTGAGTTATTAGGACACTAGAGCTCCTGCTGGATGCTGCTACCAAGTTTTAGCTCTTCCCAGGAGCTACAGCATCACAGAAACACAGGGTAGAAAGGCCATTTCCATCAAGTTGAACAGATACAGCTGTGAGAGTCTGAGGTTTGGCCATGATACTTCTCACAGGGCATCCAACATCCACCATGCATCCACACAGTGAGCAGGTACTTTTCTTCACCAACTCCGGGAAGCAGCTCAGCTCAGCAAGGAGGGCTGTGCTGGCACTGTAAGTGCCTCCTGCCGTGCCCACCGGCACACAGCAGCCTCACATTTGTTGCTTTGAATACAGACACTTGGGACTTGTTTTGTCCCTCCTCCTTTCCCTGAGCAGCAAAGGCTGGTAGCCCAGGGGACTGTCATAGAATGGTTTGGGTTGGAAAGGACCTTAAGATCATCTGGTTCCAACCCCCTTCCATGGGCAGGGAGACCTCACACTAGGCTGTGTTACCCATGATCATGTCTTACTGCGTGTCTGACACAGCAACTCCTGCATCTCCAGTTCTGGCCTTTTGGCTATGAATGCAGCATAAATACCTCTCTTGCTCCAGTACATACCTGCAGTGGTGCAGCCCCCAAGAATACGGGAACACATAAACCTGACACTATCTGTAAGCCAATAACATGGGCAGCATCCTTTCTGTGCCAGAGCTGTCCCCCACGGCACAGGAAACCAGCCTTTCAGGAGCTACAAGGATAGACAGCAGCAAGTTCTCTATGAGACGTGCTCTTAAGGTCTCTCCCACCAACTTGCCACTCTGTAACCACTTCATTTTGGTTTCTTACCGTCAACTCTTGGTAGTGGTGTGAAAGGACTCCATCCCTCTGCCTAACAAGGTCAGCACCAGGGGAATAGGAGCTGAATGTGACATACAGTTTCCACCACCACAAGAGGGAAACTGCCCCTGAAGGAAAGGGCAACAACAGTTAAAACAGGCAGCCACACCAGGACTATGACCACATTGCCACATGCACTGCTGTAGGCAGTGCTGCTCCTTGTGCCTTGACACTGAATTTGTACCCTCTCTTGGTAATGAAGCCTTCCTAGACTTCATGAAATGACATTAGATTACAAACCAAGACTGCAGGTACCACATCAGAGGTTCTCCTCTTCCCCTCAGGAGTCTGAATACATTTCAGCTCAAACAAAGAGCACTGGTGATGGGAATGTGTTGTATTTCTCCATTAGCATTTCCCTACTTCTCCTCAAAACACCAAGCAACTGCTCCAGAAACTCATGTCTCTTATGAGTTAAAGTAGTGGAGGAAAAGTAACAAGGCAGCATCACTGCAGACCAACGGAGGATGAAGATGGCCCCAGCAGCCATTTCACTCTTCCAGCTGAAACAAAGACCCTGCCCAGCAGTAGCTGCAAGTCCTCATCCAGTTTAACCCTAAACGAAGGGCTCTGGCATCTCTGTAGACACCAAAACCCCTGGTCTCCACCCTGCCCCTGCAGCAAGGCACTCTCTCCTCCTGAATCTCTTTCACTTGCAGCTTTTCCAAGAGCCTTAAATTCATTTAAAGCCAAAATTAAAACTCAACCTTTCATGTTATCCTTAAAGGGCTGCAGAACCAGAAAGTCCTTCGCATCTGAGTGGGGCCAGGTCATCCCACATTAAAGATGGGGCAACCAAGCTGCATTTGGTTAACAGCTAAGGATTAATCAGCACACACTGAACCCAACCCAGGCCAGTCACTTGTTTACTGAACAGCCACATAAGAAACCTGGAGAGCTTTCATCATCAAGCACCTGCAGAGCCCTTTGTAGAAGGACATCCTTAACCTCATGTGATCTGAAGTTTAGAGCTCAGTTCAGTCCTGTCCCCTTGCTCCAACCCGGGGGCAACACTTCCCTGCAGCCTGAGGACCTGTGACTCAGCTATGAATCACCAGCCAACCTCTCCATCTCATCCCCAGCACTAAACCGTCGCAGGGACAATTAAAGAGATGTATTGTCATGCTAAGCAGCTTGCCGGGCTCCTGCAGTCCCGACAGCTCCTCCATTCACCGTCTGGGTTGCAGGGGCAGAAGCATTTCTCAAACAAGAGCTGGCAATGGTGCTTTTCGGGCTGATTTAGCGGCGGTGGCTGCGGGCTGCGCTGTTGCCATGCCGCCTCTAACCAGCAGCGACGAGCAGGAGCGCTGAGGCACAAAGCCCTAGCGATGAATCACAGGCATCAGGCAGGCTTGGGAAGAGTCTGAGCCTCTGAGTGGTCAGAGCAATGCATAGTTTCAGAGATGCAGCCGGGGTTAGGTACAAAAGGGGCTGTGAGCTGAGTGATGGCTGCCCACAATAGCCCGGTTTACTCATTCGGGTCAAGCTGGAGACTCACTTTAGCCTATGGAGAATTAGTGTGGTGAAAAATAGAACCAAGAGGCTTTGGACAAGGAAACATGAGCAGTGCTTTTCCCAGCATTGCAGCAGGCTGCAGACACTCCTACGGAGGCGACCACATGTAGTGTTGAGTCCTCAACATGAGCACATCATCAACAGTGATGCAGGACAGCTTGGAGGAGGTCTTTGCTCTCCAGCTCTGCGGTAGACAAATCCTTCCCAAACTGATAGGCAAAGTTCTCCAGTTTCCCAAGCATGCTGGGGATGAAGGCAATGGTAGAAATGCAGCAGAGTCCTGCCAGCACACGGTAGTCATATCCTTTGTCCTACAGTAAACTTTATTCTACAGGAGAAGTAACAGCACTATTTCGTTTGGATGGGAGGGGGGTGAAGGGGCTCATCCAAAGCAAAACCAAAGCAAAGACTAAGCTCACTTGTGCTGGAATTACTTCACTATATTGCCCTCCAGACAGTGATGCTAATCCCTGTCAGTCACTCACTGAGCAATTTCAGCTCTGTAGGTTGGTCAAGAGCAGTTCTGTGAACAGATGCCATTTGAGATGGAGTGTTCTTTTTGCTAAGCACAGGATGTCATTTGGTTTGCAGGACAAAACCATTTGTATTTCAAAAGACATAAGTAGTTTCCAGTCCCTCTCACAGCTTTTCCGACAGCAAATGTAGCTGGTGACTGTTCAAGGTGGAAGTGAAGTCCCTTGTATGAGACAGCTAAAAGATGCTCAAGTATCTGCTCAGCTTTAAGAAGAGACACTTGAGAAGGCAAAATCCACTTCCAGAGCACCTCAAATGCTTGAGCAGATCAACATCTCCATGAACTGGGAAACTGCTATTTTAAGGGTCATATAGGGGGACACAGTAGCCAAATACCTTGTTCACATTGGAGCTTATTCCATCCCATTTTTGTGGGGAAAAAAGATGAACCTCCATTCATGCACAGATAACAAAGCAAGCTCCCCAGACCTTCTTCTACCACCCATGCTGGCAGCCTGGTTCAGGCTCTGCAGGAAGTCTCTTGTCCCCAGGCTGTCACATCCCCACCACAGACCAGGAGCTTGGGCTCACACCAGTCAGTGCAGCTCTCCTGGTTCAGGACAGCCCCATTCCCCTTGGATGCTTGCTCTCCTCCAGCCAGCTGCCATGGGAAGCTGGATGAGCTCCAGTTTCTTACCTGGAATTAAAACTGCTCATCCTTACAGGAAGAGCTTATGATTTCTCAGCATAAGACAAGCTTAAGAGAAGGGACTGGATGAAATGAGGAAGGAGACTGGGAGAGATGCTCCCAGAGGTCCAGGAAGACAAGGGTCCCATACAATCCCACTGCTTTTAGGTTTGGACTCTGGGTCCTGTTGACCTGTCAGGGCTCTCTGTGACACACAGCCAAGAACAGGGTCAATGTTGTAGCAAGCAAACTTGCACTGGCACAGACCCGCATCCCAGCATCCTCCCTGAGCTCAGCCTGAAGGAAACATCGCAGTGCTGGTTGTCAGGAGCCATACAGTAACTCTGCAGTTAAAATAGACCAATAAACCTCTTTGCTGTAATCATGGTTACTGGAGCCCAGAGGCATATCACTAGAACTGATCCAGCTGCCCTGGAAAATTCATCTGACCCCCTTTGAGAGGGAGGCACAGGGAGAGAGTGTGATACAAAAGGAAGAGAGATGGATTCCCTCCTATTGTCCCTGCTCAGCACCAAGGGTTCAGCTCCATTACTGGCGACCGCCACCTCATCTGCACACAGGCAAATCTCAGAGTGAGCAAATGAATTAAATGGAGCAGCTTTGATTTTCAAAGAGGATGAATTTCTTATTTCTTTTTGGGATTGCAATTTTCTCCGCATGCTGCAGAGGATATGAAAAAACAAGCTGGGAATGAAAGGGATTAATGAATGAAAGAGTAGGACCTGGGCTCCCAGCTGTAGGAGGAAGGGGGGAAGCCAGCCACAATGCCAGGGACTGCTGGAGCCAGATAGCCCACCCCTATGGCTTGTGTTTAACATTACAGACACCCAGATCACTCCCTGTTCAAATGGAGATGAATTAACAAACAACTCTGAAAGGATTCACTTAGAGGGAAAAATTCAGACAAAGAGAAAGGTAGGAAGGGTTTAAAGTTTAGACCAACCACATGCTGCACAGAAAGGCCTTTGCAGAAACATTGTACTTCCAATTGCTGACACCACTCAGTTTCCCAGTAGCTTTTGTTCTCCTTGAGAGATGGAGCCATGTGATGCTGGTTTCATCCCAAAGTCTTAAACTGCAGAAAACCAAGGCAGCATTTGGTATTTACTGAGGTATTTACAACAAACATTACTCATTCAAGACCTATTGACTCTCCCGATGTAGCTCTGTGGAAGCTGCAAAACAAGCAGAAGTTAAATCATCTTTTCCCCCTCTTATTCTCAAGTTGTTTGAAGTCAAGTCCAACGTGAGGGGATAAAAGGCAAAGTTTGGGATTAGGATTAGTTTTCAACCTGGTCTGCTTCTCATGGCAGTTGATTTCTAGTACTGATGCACCTATAAACTGCATCAATGTGCCCTTTGCTCTTGATGCCCCATGATCTTTGCTTTGGCTCCCCAGTGCTTGGGAATGATGGGGCACATGAAAGCCACATAAAAACCACCATGGTTTGGGTTGGAGAAGCAAGCAACACCACCCTCTGAATCTAAGAAGTTAGAAGTTACCCATCATGCTATTATAATGCATGGTTTAATTTAAAAGCAAAGCTTAATTTGCAGATTAATTACTGTAGTCTTGACTGGATGAGCTTGCAATAAATCACCTGGGTGTGAAATTGCACAGCAATTACCTGATGGTACATAAAGCATGTAAATGTTGGTAACGAGGTGTCACCTAATGGAGACTGATGCTAGGGAACAGCAGGCTATAGCCAGCAGAAATCATGGTGCAAAGCAGGTCAGGGGAGTAGGTGGCAAAGAGAGCAGAGATCAAGATGTTGAGCACCATCCAAATCAACCTTGGGAAGCAACAAGCAAAACTAATGCAGGATTTGCAGGGACCAACAAGTTATAATGGAAGCTGCTGGAATGTCTCACAGTGCTGGGACAGCAGATTCGAGATGAGCCACTGCTCAGCCCAGCCTCATTTAGTGAGGAGCAACATGGACAGGGCTCAAGGGGATTAACCTTCAGCTGGCACTGATGTTGCAGCAGATGGTAGTTTTCTGAGGCTGCAAGCCCAGGTTTCAGAAGCATCACATCTCACCATGGACAGCCTAGTCCTGCAAAGCTATTCCCTTGCAGCAGCTATTTGTTTACAGCATGCTAGATGATCTTAAGGTCCTTTCCAACCCTAACTATTCTGTGGTTCTATGCTTTGGGATGCAGATCTCTGATCTGAATGGCTTTAGGCTAGCAGGCCAAAGTGTGTTATTTCCTCTAAGTCAGGATGAGTTGGAAACAAGCCACATTTAGAAGTAGCAGGGCTTAAACCTTGGAGAACAGTTTGGCACCCTCAGAACCCACTTATGGGATGTCTGGGTGATACCTCCCCCTCCACAGCACCAGCATTACCACCTCACAATATGCTGCATTGGGGGCCCAAAACACTTGCTGTCAGCACAGCACCAGTGCTGCTGGATCAGACAGTCCAAGAGGCAGAGGGAAAACCCACCATAACCTTGGAGATGATCCCAAAATGGGCAAGTGGCATTACTGAGTAAAGGTGGCACAATCTTGCAGAGCTGGATATAAGAACACCTCAATCCATCACTGCTAATGACACTTGTAGCCTCCTAGGTGAGTTTCAGTTTGCCAGAGGAGCTGGGATTCATTACCATGATCAAAGCACTAGGAACAAATGTTGGATGGAAACTGTTAGTGCTGCAGCTTTATTACACACTCATCCAGGGCTTGAGTTAAGAGAAGTAGCCAAACCAGGCTGTGATCTGTATCAAGCGCATTGATTAGAGCCAGCAGGAAATGTGGATCCTTCTCTAATTCAACATTGGCTCTTTCACTGCAAGTTGCCCACAGTGTTGCTCAAAAACACAAGGGCTCATTCCACCGATTTATCCAGCGTGAGCCCTTGGACTCCCAAGAGGAGATGTTCTTACCTGGCATTGTGTGCAACTTGTATTTGCATTTAGACAGGATGAGCTGCTGTGGAAAACCAGGAGCTCCCAGCACCCCCAAGGTAAGGAGGGCATTGTTCACAGGGATATAATGCTGCCTGCATTGGATGCACCAAGCAAAAAGCAGCACATTTACATGGTACAACTGCCTGCAAAACCCATTAACACCATCTATCCCAGCAAATAAGGTACTGACAGCAGCTCTGGTTGTCCAAAGTGTTGCAATAGAGTTAGATCCATCCGACACTTCATCAGGGATTGTAGTGATAGGACAAGAAGAAATGGGTTAAAACTTAAACTGGGGAAGTTCAGATTAGATACAAGGAAGAAGTTCTTCACTGTGAAGGTGGTGAGGCACTGGAACAGCCTGCCAAAAGCAGTGGTACTTGCTCCATCCCTGGCAGTGTTCAAGGCCAGGTTGGACAGTCTTGGGCAACAAGGTCTAGTGTGAGGCTTCCCTGCCCATGGCAGAAGTGGGAACTGGATGATCTTCAGGTACTTTCTAACCCAAATCACTCTGTGATTCTACGATCTGATGTTGATGCTCTCTGCTGTTTCTCAGTAAGACTCTTGGCATGAGGCAGACCTTGTAAGCAAGCAGAGGAAGCAGCTGCCTCTGACAAATTCACAGGCACAGAAACGCAGCAGGATCCTTTTCCATGGATGAAAACAGGTCACCACTGTAGTCCTGCAGCCACTGCAGCCCACAACTGCAGGAGTTGTGTGCTCCCTCCCCTTTAACTCCCAAATGCAGCTTGTTGGCAGCAGGAGGCTCCTGATGCACAGGGCACTCCTGGAACAGGGTTCGCTGTGTGTGGCCCTACAATGGGAGCATCAGGATTTGTCCAAAGCCCTATGGCAGCACCTGACAGCATCCAGCAATCCCAACTTCCCCTTAAACCAAAGGCCCAGCATAAGGCCCATACTTATCTGCTTTCCCACACTAAAAGAACCCAAAAAGGAAATATGGAATGCCCAAGTTAATATTTATGACTCCTGTATCAGGACATTAGCAATGCTGTCAGAGGGAGCAGAGATAAACTGTTCCTTCAGCCCCCATGAGCCATTCCTGGAAGGAATGAAGGCAGCTGCAAAAGATTTCATTCTTCACCAGAAAAGAGAAGTTTTATGAGGAATGAAGAGATGACAAAAGCTGCTTTGCTGCTGCAAAGCTCCCAGGGAAATGGGGCCAATTACAAACCCTGCCTAGGATTTAGCAGGAAGCTGCTGAGAAACACATTGATTTGAATGGAGAAAGAAATGAGGTTGGAGAATTATCAGCGATAAAAATAGAAGAGCTCTCCATGCTCAAAACCAAAGTCAATGTAAGTGTCTGTTGCACTTATTCCTTATCAACACTGAGCTGTAGAGCTGGAGATACAGGCCCACCGCCCACCACAGGGACTACCCAGTGCTCAAGCCCAGCTCTCCATCTTGCTGTGGGGAGTTTCAGCCTCATCTTGCAGCAGTGGAGCTTATGCCCCTTCTACCTGTGATTGTCTGGGCTCCCTTGTTCTTTAGCACACATGCAAGTGGACAAGTATGTTTTGGCTTCCAGCTGTATGCAGATTTTGACGTGGAGTATGGAGATAATCAGTCACACATCTTATTCCATGCAACAGCAAAGCAACCGCACAAAGCAATATTTGATGCTGATCCCAGTTCTGCAATCCTGACACTGGGTTCTCAACATCTCTCAGAGCTGCTTCCATTCTCCTCTAGGAAATATTTAGCCTTTGGAATGACACATCCAGTTATTTCCTTGCTAGTTTCCCAACAGAAAGCAAATGCATCTTTGATGTCCCTCCAAAGCAAGGGTGTCTCTGGTAGGTCTGGGTCTTCAGTAACCTCCATCCACAGCAGAAGGCAGAGGTTTCATTAAGAAAGGCCAACTATTCCCCAAGCCAGACAGCAGCAAAAAAAGGGAATCAGTCAAAGTCACCTCCCAGCACATACAACTTCATTAAACAAGGATTCTTCCTCAAGTGCACCATCAGATTTCTGGAGCAATTTCTGGAGGTTGTGTTAACAGCCCACACTTCCAGTGCCAGAGAAAACACTCCATTTCCTTGCATAGACCTCATCAAGAACAATGCTGCCTAAAGGTTTCCCATCCCTGAGCAATGCTGCACCATCCCATCTGCTCCCTTACATACAGGGCTCAGACCTGCTGTCCCTCCAGCATTAAGTACAGAGGGAGCAGCATTTCACGTGGACATTTCCATGCTCTGTATCCCCCATTGAGGACCCATTGTCTCCTTACAGCTTGGAAGAGGAAATCTGTTCAATCCACACACTTTTCATCTCCAGTTCATAAAAGAGAAGATGAAACTCTTTATTTGCTCAGGTGCTCCAAGCCCAGTGCTGCATTCCTCTCCCCCACATGGACTCACTGGCAGCTTCTCCATCTGCAGCTATGCCATTTAAATGGAACTACGCCAGCAGCAGGGATCACGCTGTTCCTGTTCTTTAGCTGTGCTTTGGGAATGGATGCAAACTTACTTAATACCTAATTCTAACTTCCCTCAGATCTGTCAGTACAGCTCCCTTGGCTTCAGCATCGCTGAAGAGCTGGGTGCAACTGAAAGAAAGATCCAGCACTCTGGAGTTATTAGCAGTGCATGAACAATCTGGATACAATGCCCTTTTAATGCCAACAGCAGGATAAAAGTGCAAGAACAGAGCCAGCAGAAGTAGCTTTCTGCTCACGTAGGAGCACAGCTTTCTGCCTCCAGCAGGCTCAGCACTAGGAAAGAGCACATCTACTGCTGGCTCTAGACACCAGTCTGTGGATGTTGAGGCCAAGGCAGGACTAGCAGCCCATGTAACTGCAGAGCTGCCTCACCACATCCCATATAAAGAGGTTGGCCATACATACAGGGGTGACCAAGAGCCCAAGAACTTGGGCTCTGCAGCCCCACAGTGCCAACATGGGAGTTCATTCCCCATGTCCTCAGGGTAGGAAACACCTTCTCATCCCATCTGACCAGTGTTTTGTCAGCCAAATGAGGTGCTTGTTTTAGCTGAGATGCAAGACTAGTGCTGCCAATTCATGCCATCCCATCAGGAGATGAAATTCCTCCCTTAGGGTGGAAGTCATTAGCAGCATGCACAGTATTTCCTGCTTCAATTGATCTGATTTTATCCTTCAGACACAGCCTCTCATTGTGCCTTTTTTTTTTTTTGCAAGATGAAAGTGCTTTTTGTTATCTGGGAAAGTACTTACAGTGTAATTAAGTTGCTCAGTCCTTCTTTTGATAAGGACTCAGCAGATAGAGTTCTCACATTCCCTCCCTCCTAGATATTTCCTTCTACATGCCTTCCAAGCTTTCAGTACCCTTTACCCTTTAAAAAAGCCTGATACTGAAGCTGTACAGGTGATTTTAGCATCTCTGGCCTTGCCACTGCCCAAAGAGGGAAGAGATAACCTCCCTGCCCTTGCCTCCCACCCTGTGTCCATGGCTCCTTCCCACCCAGCAGCAAAAGACAGGGAGACAACACTTCTCCATCCTCTACCCCCTTGGAGGCTCCTCTATTTCACCCATTCAATAGCAGAGTTGCACACTGGTATCATCAGCCTGCTGCAGGCATCCTGTTAACAGCACTGCATGCTGATAACAGAAGGGTTTCATTATGCAGGGTTACCTAAGTATGTATAATATGTAATGCAGGTATAATATGGATATGTAGGTATAATCAAAGGGCTTAACCTTGCCTGTTGGCACCCCAGACCCTACCAGGCTGGTGGGATTATTGCTAACCCACATTGCTTCCACAATCCCTTCCTCCTAATGCTGTCCTGTGTTTGCAGGACAGTTTGCTCCAGGCATCTCAGAGCCAGCTCAGGGAGAGGCATAAATTCAATCTCATTTTAGGAGCTTGCCAAGGAAAACTAAAATAGTTTCTTTAGATGCAGTAGCATAGTCATACTCAGCTCAAGTTGACACTGTGCAACTACTTCTGCTGGAACAGCTTCTTGCTCAAGTCTACCCATCCCTACAGCTAATGACAGCTCTCTGCAAGAGCTGGAACACCCGAAAGAAGGAAAATAAGGCTTTCAGAAGAGACAGTTCCATTCCCTTCAGCAGCATCACCCTCACTTTCCTAAGTACCTCATTCAGAGTACTCTGTACAAAGATAACATTCCAGCCTGTCCCCCATGCTCAGTCTAAGCACACCTTTCTGCTTTTAAAGCCTCATAGATGCCCAGGGAAACATCCACAACACCAGTTCCAAGTGCTCCCAGATGTAACATGTGGAATAAAAGCATTAATTTAGCTACACACTAATGTGAACTACTTCAAAGTCACATCTGAGGCACAGCACTACCCAGTTGTCTGGAAACATGCAGTATAGGCATAGCCCTTACACTGAATTATGCTCCCTGAAGTGCAGGGGCACACAAGCAAGGAAGAAGCTGGTATAGAAGCCAAGAAACCACTACAAGATCAAAGAAAGCTGCAGAGAGCCTACTCCAGTCATGCCCTCTATCCCCCATTGTGCATACACACTGAACTCTCCATTCTGATTAAAGACATACATAGGTACCTTTCCCTCCTGAGAACATCATAAAGCTATGGCTTTCATGCTGACATCTTAAGCCTGGTCCCTAAGGGAAGCTGAAACACCTCTTACAAGAGGCTTGGTGGGCTGCAATAACCACTGGAGAGCAAGCCTGCTCTTGCACTAATAAATAAGAGGCACCTGCCAGCTGGTGTTATAAAGCTCAGTGTCACCAGGATGACCAATAGCAGCAGATATCAGCATACAAAGTACTCCCTCAAAGCAGCTAGGAGTTTTCTCAGCTGCTTCCTGTCTATGGGAACAGGCTATCAACATACTTCAACGTTTATCATCAATTGTATGGGTTAACAGTTTGGTTGTTGAGAAAAGCTTTATGGGATAATCCTTACATATGTGGCAGGACCTGCTGCATCCAAGACTCATCTGGAAGCCCCGGAGCTGCTGCACATACACAGGTGGACTACATATCTCCAGCAAGTACTCCATCTTGTGTGTCTGCTGGCAGCGTGTTTTTAGGCAAGTAAAAACCATCTTTGTTGGGTTAGCTGGAAATTACTCTATCCTTCAGTGTAAAGCCTTCTTGAAGAGTAAGAAATAGGTAACTGGCTTTACAAGCTGGACCCAAATCTGTATGTCACTGGCCAAAAGGTAAGAGCCCTGTGGAACTGAGTGCTTTTCCACCTACACAGCCCTATTAGTGCAGAAATACAGCACTTTTGCAAACCTGCCTTTTTGGTCCAAATGGACTGAAAAAAAAAAAAGAATTAGAACCACTAAATGGCTTTGATGTAGCTCTGAAAGTTGTGCACAATTTCAAATTCAAGAGTCACTGCTTGGTTGGGAGATGGTCATTCCTGTGCAAGGGCAGCAAGAAGTTAATCATTAGCATCTATTTAAGGTTCTTCAAGGGACAGTGCTCACCCTACAGGACGCTACAAGTAGTGGGACATCTGGGATGAAGACTGGGCATCCCATCAACCCGTTCAGGCTCCCAGCTTGGTTCTAAGCTGCATATCCAAGAGGAATGGAGCCCAAAGGGAACATGAAGGGGGCATGCAAGTATCATATTGTTGTAAACCTCCTCTCGGCATTCACAAGATGCTCAGGAGTGAGAGATGAATACCTGGCAGCAGTGCAGAAACACAGGGACTGGCAGGAAGAGTTGCATGAAAGTAGTCAGTGATGCAAAGGGGATGCTATTGGTTTGAAAATGATGACATGAAGCCTCCTCCTCAGAGCAGCATGCCAGCCTCTCTAAACCGCCCCACATGCACTTTGCCAGATGCCATGGGCCAGCTTGTGAGCAGCAGCACAGCTTTCAAATAGCTTAGAGCATAATCACAACAACCTTCCTTCCCACTCCCCTCCTCAGTGCCTGCTTTGTGCCAGCTTCTGGCTGGAGACTCATCCCTTCCCACCCCATCCGGTACCATGTCAGTGATTAGCTTCCCACAAGTAAAGAAGAAAGAAACATCCTTTTTAGCCTTGCACCTAGAGAACAAATCAACTTACTGTTGTGCTGCAATTGGAGTTCTCTCAACCTGTCACTGTCACAGTGCTATAGATAGGACTCAGTGTTCACAAAGCTGTTTTGTTTGTTGGAGCTGTTAAAACATACTAATTATTCTAACCCCTTGCTGTAGCACTTGAATTCAAGTGTTTTATTTAGTGTTTACCCAGACTTAAGAACCCAGAGGAGCATACATCAGTGCCCCAATGAATCAGTGCAAAAACCTTTGAAATGCAGGCAGTGATATAGAAGAATGTCTAGTGGACTTGGGGGCTGGTGGTGCAGGCACCTTACTCAGCACCTCAGTCATTCACTAGTCTCAGCCTTATGAGAAGTACAGCAACAGTTCTTCATCTCATTTGGTTTAAAGCCTGTGGTGCCCAGAACAGGTAAGGAACAGCCGGCAGCTTCATAAGGTAATGAGACACTGTAGAGCAGATCTGGGATCTCTCATTCCTTGCCTTAAACAATAGTTCCTTCTCCTCTGTCCCCAGCACAAGCCAAAGACACCCTGACAGTCCAAACAGTCACTTGTTTCTGACCCAGAGGCATGCCTCTTCCAAGTATCTCTATTCATGGACAGCCCGACAACAGGCAGCAGGTTTTTGGGTGCTTCTCCTGACCAAAGCCTTGAACCCTGAACAATAAGGCTCCTTTAGCCCAAGGTAGATGTCACAGTGTGAATCTTCAATCTGCTCAAGTGAGCTGAGCAAGATGCCAAGGGAAATTGGGGAAATAAGGAAAACTTCAGTCATTCTTTCCAGATGGACATAACTCAGCAGTTCTCACAGCCTAGTGCAGTACATAATTGAGGTAAGAAAGGCTACTGATTATATAAGGTAAGACTATTTGAGGTATTGACTATTATATTTGGGGTATTGACTATAGGTAAGACTATTTAAGGTATTGACTATTGAGGTAAGAAAAACTATTGACAATTTGAATCAATCTTGTGGGATTTGGTGTGTGGTTCCTTGGCTTTTCACATGCAATTAACAATGTATAAGTTCCAGCAAATGATTTCAAGCAAATCCTTACAGGACTGACAGCAGATCCAGGAATGCACAGCGGGGTGTTTGAAAGCCTAGGTTCAGATCATTACTTGGGGCCTTCACTGCCTCATTGTGTATAACAAGACTTCATAATGATACCATATCAGTTTTCCTGCTGCAGAACATAGTGCCCAGAGTTGTACTGTAGCCTATGGACAGCCACACGAAGGCAAGTTCCACCACAGATCTATGAGAAGAGAGAAAGGGAAATTAAATCTATTTCTCAGTCACCAGAAGGCAGCCAGTGATGCCATAGATGCCAGTGAACCCACAACACACACACACTGGTTACGTAGAAGTATTAACTACTTAATCCCCAAAGTCATGTACTCAAAGACAGTTGTGTTTGGATTTTTCCCCCTTAAAACCTTCCCCTTGCACATCCCAAATCCAACCCTGATAGGTGACAATGGAGATTTAGCCCAGAAACATTCCCCTTTTTGGGGCAAATTCTCTTTCCATTGCCCTGCCCAAACTCCCAGCTGTAACATGCTGAGGGAACAATGGCAGGCATCACAAGCATCCTAATGCAGCAAGGAATTGGCCAAAAACTCCTAGGTGAGGCTAGAAAACAGGCTTATCCCACACCTCCAGACAAGCTGTAACACCCAACACCGTTATCTGCTTTTCATCCAAACCCATATACTTTAGTGTGTACTTAAGGTCTGCCAAACCCTGATGAAATTGATTGCCAAACCCTCCATTCTTATTTTCTACTGTAAGAAATGGAACTTTTCTATATGATGCTCTAGCAGCTTGGAAAAGGGATATTTTTCCACTTGAATATAATTAATAAGAATAATAATGAGTAATTGTGTGCTGAACTGCAGCTAACCTGTGATAACAAGTTTGTTGAGAAGCAATGATATGAGCATAGCTCAGAGCTAAGCAATTGCGATAACACCACATGTATTGCAACACACATGGGAATTGCAGCACTTGTCCATTTTAAGGAGTTTGTAACACCCTTTTCTATCCCAAACCACACAGAGCATCTAACACAGAACCTCCTGATATCATGATATGCTCCATGGGTTGTAGAGAAGTTGAAGTGGATGGGACACATTACCTGTTTCAGGCACTCTTTTCCACGTGGTACCATTTGTTGGTAAATAAATAAAGCCTGAGCCAAGAACAGTGGAGGCACAGCTGGTTTCTGCACAGTTACTAATGTATTTCCACATACAATGCCAGGAGTTGCCAACACAGGGATTAAAGCAGGTAGTGCTAAGAGCAGCTAAGAGCTGCTTAGCAAACACAGAGCAGGCGATTCCCTCCTGACTGTGCCTTACACATAACATGAAGCTAGGAAACAATCCTAAGGCCACAGCCAGGGATTTTCAGGGCCCTTTCAGCTCTGCCATAGCCTGAGTGTGACACAGTAATGCTTTTTCGCACCATTAGAGACACTCACCTTTCAAAAGACCTGCTGTAGCAATGGGTGTTGCACTGAGATGATATCGGTGCCCAGGCAGGTAGCCATGGGCTCTGCCACAACTCACCTGCAGAAGAGGGGATTTTCCATCAGATTTAGGCTTTGCTGCTCAGATTAATCCCCGTGGCTGTTTCTTTTCGTGTTGTTTGACTGATTTCTTTGTATTGTTCGGCTGCCATGGTAAAAGCAGTGTTGGTCATGGAGAGGCTGTTCACAACTCTGCCAAAATCCCAGTCACTGCATCATCTCCTCAAGCAAAGTTCCTCACTTGCAGGCACCTAAGGCAAGAATTTAGAGCAATCTATGAGAGAAATAGGAATGGGATGTCATGGTAACATCCTGGCCTCACTACCACTGGGTCTCAGCTATGGAGCTCCAGGCATAGCTATGGGGATGCCCATCCAGCCACCACTACTTTTTCGACCCATTAGATGACCAAACGAGGTGTGCTTTGGCTTTATTTGCTTGTGGCTTTTTGAGTGGGGTTATGTTTGTTTTCAACTTCAATCTAGGGAAGCTTGGGACTCAGGAGACGAACCCTCAAAGCTAAACGCGTTCGATCGAAGCGAGCTGTCCGGGAGCAGATAGGAGGAAGCGGCTCCACAAACGCCGGTGCGCGGCTCTTCACAGCTATACGGTGGAGCTGCTAGCGGTTTACCGGGGTCTCCTAGCAGCGCGACGCGCAGCACACCGGGAGAGCCCCGGCATCACCGGCGGTGTGTGCCTCGGTGTCGGGGTACCGGGGCTCGGGGCAGACGTTCAGGTGATGCTGCGCTTCCCGGGTGTGTCAGGCGGGATAAGGCGGACCCAAACCCTCGCACGCAGGGCAGCCAGACCGTCAGGGTGTCATGTTTGGGGTGCTGGTGCCGGGATGGCTGCCCCTGCAGTGACTTTTGGGGCTACTGCTATATTATACTGTAACAATAATTATTATTTATATTATATATAATATAGTTATTTATATATTTATTGTTATAGGAAAGGCAGATTCAGCCTTGCTGGGGCTGTGCTGATGTTTTAGTTGTTAAGTAATTCTTACTCTAAATCAAGGGCATTTTTGTCTCCTGCTCTGCCAATGAGGAGGGGGGCAAGGAGCTGGGAGGGAGCAGAGACAGGACACTTGACCCAAATTAACTGAAGGGATATTCCGTATCAAAGAGCATCATGGCCCAGCATAACTTATTTAATACTTAACACACTTTCTAACTTCTGCAGTCCCCTAACTCAGCTCTCAGATACCTACTGTAAGGTTTGATGCTTTGGTTAATTCTTCCAGAGGCACATGTAGATGGATAACCTGCAGAACCTCCAAGAAGCTTCAAGGAACAGAGCTGTTCCAGACCTTGGATTTGATTCCCACTATGGTCTGCTGCTCTTAAAAGTGAAGCCTCATCTGCAAGATCTGGCTGGCTTGCTGTAACTCACTGAGTATTTAATACTGGGGGGGAACTGTATGGACTGTCCTGCAGGACCCAGGGGGTTTTCAGCATCTTCCTTTGAATGGTGCAGTATCAAAGGGACTAGCAGAAAAGCTAGATTAAGCTCAACCAACTCTTGCAGAGCATTGGTAACATTAGTGCTGTCAGTAGCCACCAAATTTCAAGCATTTACATGACTAAACTCCTGTCTTCTAGGTGGTCAAAACACAGAATGCCTCATCCAGGAGGGTCCTGATGAAGAGGACAACTCACCTATTATATCTGTAGCTGACCAAGATATCATCATGGTTCCTAGATCTCTCCACTTGCCCTCTTCTGTCAACCCACCCAAGGACTTAATCCGCTGCCTGCCCCCTCATCTGTCCATGTACATCCTGGGTAAAGCTGCTCTGATTCTGGTTTCCCTGAAGGGTAATGAATGGTATCCGGTGTGCTCAGGGGTTAGTCAATATGTGCCTTGAATTTCTTAGGGCTTTTGGATCAGAAATCCCTCACTTCGTGTGCTGCTGTGAGCAGATGCTGGGAATATCTGGCCACAGAAGTCAAGAGGGAACGTGCATGTCGTAGTGTAATACAGCAGAACATTTTGTATTTGCAGGTATGGTGCATGAGCTTCTGCTACTGTTACACACTTCAAAACTTGGTGGGTTTTTGTTACTGTGCAGGCCACTGGATGAAGCTGCTTTTGCTAGAGGTTATCTCTCATTTTGCCTTGTTCCTCCTTCCTCTACTTGCAGAGCTAAGGCAGATGAGATGCTCAGACTGTCACAAGTGATCAGAACAGAATAGCTTTTACTGACTTTGAGAGGCTGTGATTCTAAAAATGGATTAAAACATTCCTGTAATCAGGAAGAGTTCGATCACAGATGCAAGTACTGGACTTCCAGGAGCTAGTAGAAACTGGGCAGAGCTACAATGGCTTTCTGAGCACCTCAAAAGTTAGCTTTATTTGCTCCTCATGGGAAGATAGGAATGCTGGGTTTCCTCGTGAGAAATCAGAACTGATAAAGCAGAACTTTTAGGAAAGGCTTATCCTGGTTAGTACAGATCTGCCACACACCAAGCTAAGCGTGATGGTAAACCACTAAAGAGACCACAGAAATCTCAGCTCTGTGCTAGCCTTAGAAGAAGGCTGAATGGAAGGTTTTACACAGTAAAAATGAGCCTTAAATATTGATAAAGGTGATTTGAGAGCCTCTCATCTCAGTGGGTTTGGATTCTGGATCAACTGAGTGCTCACCAAAGGTGAGATGCAGCTTATTAAAAGCTTAAGACTAGAGTCTGGAGACAAATGGAAAATAAATATTTTACCTAAAAGTTAAATCTACCAACAAAGTGGTGAATGCAAGCCAGGTCTCTTACACAACAGCAACAAGCTAGTGTGTGCAGCTCTGCTTTGCATGCAGCATCCAGTGGAAGCACTGACATGTGAGTAGCATCCATTTTGTACGTGGGCTCTGTAGTAACCATGTTGTCTCTGCTGGTTTATTCCAGGGCTTGCGCCCAAGAGGAGCCGTTTCAAACTACGCTAAAACAGTCCAAGTGGCAATTCCACATTTAAACGAGGAGGGTGGTGTCATTGAAGCCAAAAGCACTGATCGGCAAAGTAAAACAAAGTTATGTTGGAAGTTGTTGGCCTTCCGTGGATCCTGCATTTCAGTATTTGGGGAGGAAGGTGGTGGGTTTGGAAGACAGGACAGTGAATTTGGAGTTGCTTTGCTCTCCTCCAGCTCCTGCTCCTGTTTTGTCCCATCATGAGCAATTCTCAAGGACTAGTGCTTGCTAAGCACCTTCTTGCATCCCTGAACTCCTTCCTTGTCATAATGCATCCCCCAGTGTTATGCACAGCCTCAAAGATGGGGGTCTGGTATGGCTGGGCATCATCATAAGGATACAGCCTTTTGCCCAAAGAATAAAGGGTGCAGCAGTTGGGTCTTCCTCTTTTGCCACAGATCATGGCATGGGAACAAAGCTTCTTTCTGCTCTAACCAGATGTTTGTGCACTCTGGGTGCTCCTTACCAAAACTTTCTGTCTCTGGTCTCATCACTACAGTATGGACAGGCTGACACGTTTAATACTATGGAATAATATTGCATTTCTCTTCCCTGAGTTACTCTCCTATTTTCCTTTCCATTAGGAGAAGGGGAGCAATTTGCAGGAAACCTATAAAGGCCTGAAAACTGACACAATCCAGCTGGAAGAGAGGAATGTCTTCTGTGGCTCCTACAATATTCGTATCCTCATGGACCAGTGAGTAAACTAGCTGGCTGTAGGGTTGAACAGCAGCTTCTGAAAACCTGTCCCATTCCCTGTGATCCTCTGTGACAATGGATGGTTGGAGAAGGATCTCTCAGCATCAGTGTTAAGAAGTCCTAAGTGTAAAATCCAGGTTTTTATGCAGATAAAAGAAGTGTTAGTGATTTATAGTGTACCACAAGGGATATGGGGCCAGGAAGAGCCCACTCCCTTCTTTAAGCCTACCCTCTGGATGCAAACTTGGGTATGCAGAACTAGGGACCTTGGTTGTGGTGCCTGCAAAAGATACACCAGTTAAGTGTATTGTCCACTGGATTGTTCAATGAGGACCACTAAGCATCAGCCCTAGATTTGTTGTACTCATCTCAATCACTGTTATTTATCTAGATCAGACCAAAGCAGAGTAATCCATTACAGCGGTGGAAACTTGGTAGCTGTTGGCTCTGCAGATCGAAAAGTGAGGTTTCTTGGAATACCGGGAATAAAGGAACTGCCTCCTCTGCTCTCTGGCCATGCCGGGACCATCAAAGCACTCTATCTCAATGAGAAGAAGGGATTTCTTCTCAGTGCAAGCTTCGATCTCAGCATCAGGTGAGCAACACTGGGACTGTGCCATGGAACACCAGCCCCTTGGGTTAGGAAATTTGAAATTCTAATCCCTCTCCCCACTCCAGTCTTTAGGAATTCTCCTTCCACCACTTTTCATTAGAGTAATAAAAAAAGGAGAATAGATTAAGAAACACATGCCCCACTCGCACAGGACAGCTTCCATTTCCCTATTCCACCTAATACCGAGTGATAAGAAAGGAAAATATAGGGAAACATGGTCTTTCTTAAAGTACTTTAAAACACCAGATAGACACACTTTAAATTAGCCCTTGCAGGGAGATTCTGACCTTGCTAATGTTAGCATCAAGTTCAGGGAGGCTGGGTTTCTCCATGCTATTCCAGAAGGCTTGTTGTGCTAAGCAGGCTCAACACCCTGGTACCTGCTGTACAGCTTTTTTCCAGGTATTGCATTCTGAAACAAGGGCTGGAGATGATCAGCTCTCAAATTAATCACTAAATCCTGACAGTATCATGATGAGGGGTGAAAAGCAAAGCAGTAGGTTGTCTGGTTCTGCATCGCAATTACACAGCTTCATCAAAGGCAGCATTTAACAGAAGGGTTTACACCCATTCAGGCTCTGTCCCCCCTGCTCCAAAAGGGCTGTTTGTGTGAGCCTGGGTTTGAGCTCTGTTCGGGGTTCAGCAGTAGCAGTCATTTTTCTCCTTAGAGCTGGTGCAGTGCTGTGTTTTTGACTTTCAGTCTGGGAACAGCGCTGATAACACCGATGGTTTTAGTAGCTGTTCAGTACTGTTTACTCTGACCAAGCACTTTCTGAGTCTCATGCTCTGTCAGGGAGGAGGGTAAGCTGGGAGGAAGCAGAAACAGGACACTGGATCCAAACTAGCCAAAGAGGTATTCCATACCACAGCACATCATACCCATTATATAAACTGGGGGCAGTTACCCAGAAGGGTTAGTTCGCTGCTTGGTGGGGCTGGGTATTGATTGGTGGGTGGTGAGTGGTTGTATTCTCTTCCCGTGTTACTTCCCTTATCATTATTATTGGTGGTAGCAGCAGTGGTTTGTGTTATTCCTTAGTTACTGGACTGTTCTTATCACAACCTCTGGGAGTTAACATTCCTC
>JASSUY010011004.1:0-26261 GCA_032466535.1 Forpus xanthops
AGTGTGGGGAAAGTTAGTAGAAAACTCATTTCTTATTACTGAAATTAGTAAGATTAAAAG
The DNA here is from genome assembly GCA_032466535.1 of Forpus xanthops. Lineage (NCBI taxonomy): Eukaryota > Metazoa > Chordata > Aves > Psittaciformes > Psittacidae > Forpus > Forpus xanthops. Next base: position 61 of record JASSUY010011004.1, read on the forward strand.
CAAACAATAAAACCCTGTATCATGCATCACACACATTCACTCATGAGTTTGGAAGTCTGGATTTAGTCCTAACATGAAAAGTCTTTTAAATTGGTGACAATGGCTTTCCCCACCCAAGTGGTGCTGACCGGAGACATGCGGCCTCAAGACTGCATTTTGTGCTCTGGGTGCTTCAGGAATTTCACCAAATTCCCTAAAGCTTCCCCAAAGCTTCCCCTAATGGCCCATTACTGAATCATGGCTTCCATACTCCCCCTCTTCACTTTGGCAATAACCAAAAATTTTACAGTGGGGAAACACGTCAGAATTTCAATATTCTGGGTCTTACAAAGATGAGAAATCATTGAAACCTGACAGGAAAACTAGATGAATTTTTAATGTCTTCTTGATTTTCTCCTCTGTAATAAGACACTGATAGTTAATCAGCAAAAGAATTTCAAAATTCCTGTTCATGAAAGGAGTATAGGCTGCACTGAAGGTCAAAAAGAGGATTTGTAACTTGGGTTTTAAAAAGAGTAGTTGAAAATAAATATAAAAGGCAAATGAGAATGGGGTAAGTGTGAGGAACCAGGTACATGTAGATGGAATACATGAAGGAGAGCAGGTAATTAAGACAAAAGGAAAAATAAAAAGAAATTGAAACTCCCCCACAACTCAAATATAGGCACAAGGAAGCTGTATTTTGCCCTTTTCACTTCTCCTAAAATGCAGTTTGGTGAAAGACAATATGCAAGATATTAATATTTCATTAATATAATCTGAATAAAAGTCATAATTCTGTACCAAATCAATCCAACCATTCACATTAAGAAACACAGACACTGTTTCTCATTGTGCTTACATTTTTTGTTTAGTGTTAATAAAAATGTGATTATCTTCTGTATTTAAACACTTCTCCCTTGGGAAAGCTGCTTTGAAGGCTGTCCACCTTCCAAGTCATTATAATTCTTATTTTAATATGACATTTATGCAAATTTTACTAGCAAACTGTAATAATCAATTTGGCTTGCATGTAAGGGAAATACTGATGGAAACTGATTGCTTAATAGGTTACCAGAAACGCAAACATAAGGTCTATTGGTCCTATTTGCTTGTTTGGTCAAGAAACATAAAATATAACAGCATAAACTGTTATGCTAGTCAGTCCAATGAGAGCTGAGTTTGGAGTGTTATCCTTATAAGAGCTGCAGTATGCAGACTTTTACATGTCAGAAATATTTTATATGCAACAGATTATGAGACATTTCACAGTCCATAGACTTAAAATTGTTAAAAAAATAATTTCCTACAAATTGCTTGCCAGACTTTAGTTAAGGCAATTTGATTTGATCTGTGATCATCTGTGTTTGATCTTCTCTGCTTGGTATACTTGCTTTTAAATTTTGCACATAATATTGCTATGCAATACATTTCTGACCTGAATTTTTTGCTCTTTATTTTTATCTTACCAGAGATTGAAATTGGTCAAGACTCTGTGAAATTTACAAGAAAAAGATCAGAACACAGGATACAATGCAATGCATTTTACAATGGTGAACTGTTCCCAGCAATGTGAAGCTGTGAGTATTCTTAAAATATGGGAATGATGCAATTTGTGAGCTCAACTACAGCATGAGGATAAAAGTTATAAATGAAGACTTTTCTAGTCCTGTTTGCTAAGCAAGAATTTGAGAACTTAACAGTGATGTGTATCTTGAGTCTCCAGTATTGTTTTGAAAGGTAATTTCTAGCAGCATGTATGTTTACAAAACAATTTCTTTTTTTTTGATGTTTTCCTGTCTTTCCAGCATCAAATATACATTCCTTCCTCCAGTCACCATACTTGTTGTGGCACCTGTCAAGACATGTCCTGCTCTTTTCATACTGAAAATGGAACACTAATCATGTATGAGGTAAGCGCCTCCAGACAGAGATAGGAAGTAACTATAATGATACAATAAACAGGTGTTTGACAGTTACTACTTAGTTAACTCATGCTGTGAGTCTTGCTTCATACCTCCTTACTGCTGGTTACACACTCAGGGACTATCTATGGTATAAGACGGGAAAAAAGTGTGTTTACTTAAAGACATGCCATTTCACATTAGGTGAATACCTTGTTTATTTGGTATAAGATTTTCTACAAAGATACACAAATATAATCATTTACTTCAGGCTGGATATGTTTGAAGTGCAGGGTAAGGTTGAAATCATAACTCTAAGTCATATATGGTGATTTAGATGCATTGAGAGGTTCTAAGCCTGCATCAGGATTCCTATGTCCCCCTGTTCCCAGGGCCACTCTTCTTCTCATTCTGGTTTCCACAGATAGGAAGTGTGCAAACTGAAGCACTGGGGTTTAGGATCCTCATGGTTTGCTCCAGCATTCACGCAAGGAAATCTAGATGGGGTCATGACTCAGTTCCTGCTTCTCATTGCTTTTAGAGCAAAAGAAACTATCATGCTTTTTTTTTTCTGGGACAGAGTCCTTTTGGCCTGTGATACTACATCACTGCTGAGCTGTATGCTGGAGAGTAGCACTGCGGCTCCAGGGAGAGGTAGTCACTGCTAGTTAGAGGATGGTCTTTGCTGCCTGTGGGTGGTCTGCAACAAGCTTTCCACTCCAGTAGGCACTACAGCATGAGGGGACCACTTTCACAGACATTTGGGACTGGAGATAGAGCCAAAATGTTTTGTATTTCCTGACAATGATCTTGATGCATATATTCAGGAAGGCAGCACCTGGACCTCCAACTGCACTAACTACAAGTGTGCAAAGACTGCTGCAGGGGCTGTCATACTGGGATCAAGTGTTGTCTGCCCCCCTTTTAATGACACCGAGTGTACAAAGGTTTGTACTTTGTGTGAGGTAAGTGACAATAACTGATCTGGAGTCAGTTATTATTGACTGGACCTTGACAATGCAGGTATACTTCATATGCTTTCTTTAAATTAAAAAAAAACTGGTAAGTAAAACATGTAAGAGAACAATTTACAGTCTTGTTTTGACTGACAAAATGCCTAAGAGGAGTGCAACAGTTTGTTTGGGTCCTAATGATGACTGCTTTTAAAACACTATGAAATTGGAATCATACTTGATATATCACTATACAAAGTGCTAATCACTGAGTTACTTCAGTTTGGAATAACAATTTGCCCATTTTGTAGTACATACACACTAAATAAACTGGATTAAGTAATTTAGAAATGCTGCATATAAAAGAGAGCAATATTAAAAATTTCTACAGTTATGCAAAGATCAGGAAGATGACAGAGTACATATAAACTTCATTATTTCTTTAACTAAATTTTGTATAACATAAAAAATAGAGTAGCATACATAAATGGGTATCTACCTACATCATGTACCTGAAAATGTAAATTGAGCACACCCATAAAAACTGGTTTGAAGAATATGAATGCTTCATATACATTACATATTTTTTACAACTTAATTTCTAATTTAGTATTTCTCTAGCTTCACATTTCTTATAATTCTTGCACTTGCAGTACACCGTATATTTAACGTAAGCTACAAATAATAATAAAAGAAATACACATGTAGAAATATACAAGAGAGGGTAAGTAGCATTGCTGCCTTGACTACAGATTATAAATTTAGCACAGTCCTACTTGCCCACTGCATTTGTTGAAGAGTCCTTATTTCTTGCAATCCTGAAGAAGGCATTCTATCTAAAATTAATATCTGCTCTACTTTGACTTTATACTCCAGTTTCTTCCTTGGAACCCTTTTGTCACCACCTATTAGGATCTTTCTTTAGTAATAATCATTAAGATTTTAAAGAATTGAGCCCTAAAATTAATTTTCTGAATCAGAAATTCTGACATGTTTTTCAGAGATGCTGAGTATAGACTTGAACTAGTAGATGAGGAGAGAACTCTTTTGACAGGCATCTTAGGACAATTTAGAAATATGGACTTAAGAATGAGTTTAAGTGCTCATTTAAGAAGTCCTTGAACAACTTCTTCTATATTTTTCCTGTAATGAAATAAAAAACTTATTCTAGCATGAAAAGACTGAAGCTTAACAATGTCTTTAGTCTGTTGTTACCATGAGAGTGTTATTTATGTTCAGTTGTCTGCTTGATATACGGTTCTGGGCTATGCACTAAAGTTGTGAGTGCCTGTTTCTTGCTTGTTCCCATTCTGTCAGATCCTGACAGTGCCTCTTTCTCTCTCCCTCTCATCCTCCCTTTTAATTTCAGAAGGTCATTTTCTTCACTTTCATACATTTTAACTTTTAGCTAACAGGCAATTTCAGAAAAAAAACAGTAAGAAAGACTATAATTGAGAAAAAGAATTGAGCACATCAATGGTTTTGAAATTCTACAGTTAATGTTCTCTTTCAAAAGTGTGTCTATCTACATATATATTTTTAATATTGCAAAAAGCTACTTATTAGGTATTAATTTTTTTCCTTGGCATAGCATCATTGGAAATCCTTTTACATCAACAAAGTTGCACACCTGAGTTTTTTGAACTGTTCTAATAAATTTTGGCATGGGGAAATAGTAGTGGATGACATAAAAAAGATGCTTATAGAAACTCAGTGGCTTAGTCAAAGACACTAGATCAGATCAGACGTGCAGCAATGAGTTCATTTTCAGTGTCAAAGGCTATAATTTGTGAACCAAGCCTCCAGCTCATACATCTCTCTCTAATTCTCTTGATTTCAGTGATGCTACTTTTTATTACTTGGACATCTTTAAAACATGGAATGTATTGAGATAAAATTCACCATTGTATTTGCCACAGTGCTTTTTTGCTATGTTCTCTTTTTATTTTCCTAGAATGGAGGAATTGTGCAGACGTATAATGATGGCTGCTGCAAGACCTGTAAGTGAGAAAGGCTGCAATATGTGCTTAGCTTGGCTTTGGTTTTGTAGGGTTTGTTTTTTAACCTCACTTGCTGGGATATAAAGAATGAAAAAGCATGCAGTCCCCCCACAAATCACATAAAATTGTTATAGTTACCTAACTACTCCTATTAAAAGGTTTTGCTTCACTGGCTGCTGACATGGTGATCTTCAGCTTTATTGTTCTGGAGTATAACCAAATCTCTCCAAATGTAACCTGCGGAAGACCAAAAGTTAACTTAATTAAGATAATGAAAAGATTTTAATTTTCCCTGCAGTTTTGACAAGAAAAGTTTTTATTATCAAGGTATTAAATTATGTGTATATAAAAATAAAACACTCTTGTGTAAAACTAATTGTGCAGAGCAAAAGTCTGTGGAATGCCACAGAAAACCCTCCCCCTCATTTTTGGCCTTTCTTGTGCTCAACATTGGAGTTAAACTAGAAAAGAAAATTAGTCTTTAGCATTTTTTTAGACAAACCTTTACTTAATAATAGTGCATAAGAAGTCACAGACTTATAACCATATACTGCACAGTTATTACATATATTTCAGAAGTGCGATGAGTTGTAAATAATTTGTGATATAAGAGAAAATAATATTTACCAAATACACAATACTCAAGTTTCCAAGTTATGCTAAACTTTGAAAGTGAACCGGAATTATTTTTGTTCTGTTGCATCCAAAACCTACAAAATTAAAAGCTATTTTAATACAACAGAATATGTTTTTGTTTGAATGAGAATTGTCACAGAAGAGTAACACACCAGGATTTTACTAAAATCTTACTAATCATTATTGTTTCTTTAATGAGATAAGCTACATTTAAAAAATATTTAAATATTCCCCTCCCAAATTAGGTTGGATTTAAAGTGTAAAGAACTAATGGCTACTGATTTTCTGTTGACCAGGAAGATTTATCATTTTGGCCGTATTCTGTGGCCTCAGGAAAGGCATCGTTATACTTCAGAAATACTTGCTGAGGTGGCTGCTAAAACCCCAGATATAATTAATGCAATTATATGCTATCTTAATTTTATTTTCTTTGATTTTTAACTAAAAGCATGTGCCCTGTGGTGACGCAGTTAAAAAAGAGTACTTATAAATAGAGCTTGGGGTTTTAATGGGAACAAATAATCTTTCTGAAAGAGCTTGATTCAATGCATGCAAAGCGAGTGCATATATTTAATTCTTACCTTGCCATAGAGAGACTCATTGCAGAAGTTTGATTTACAAGGAAGCATCATTCCAGTTTTGTGTTAACCAGGAGGGAAATAAAGTTTAAGCCATCATTAGTAAGACTTGAAGCAGCTGCAAAGTTTCTAAATTTGGTAGACTAAGGGGAAAGCTCATTGTGTTTTGCTAAAACAAAAATTGTAGTTGGCAGTGTAAGAATTAATGAAATGTCATTGAAATAAAAATGTTTTTGTTTCACAAGAAACTTAATATTCCTAATGATTCTGCCAGGTTCTGGATTGGGTCTATTACCCTTTGCCATTAGTCCAGTAGTGCCTACTCATAGTATTAATTGTGAACCAGGTATTATTTTTAATGACATTATTTCCTTTTTTTTTTTTTTTTTTAATAATAGCATAAGCATTGCTTGATATACGTGTATAGCAGGCATCACATTAAATGTCACTATGCAGTTAATGGTACTGTGTCTGATACTGAGAGGTGCTGATTCCCTGTTGGCCTCCCATATCTGTGGTGTTCTAAAGCCTGGTCAAGGTTCACTGCTCAGCACCTATCAGAGTCAGGTTCATCCATTTATGGTACATGCTGCTGATAGTTCTTATTAATTTCTGAAATTGAAACAGGGAGGTTGTAATTAGAAATGATATTTTAAACGTTATTATCATCCTGAATACTGTTGCCAAGAGTTTCTAAATTTGATCCTAGGTCACTAATTTAATGACTGAACAGTTTTTGCCTTAAAGTAGAGCAAGACTACTCAACTTATCTGTGCAGATATGAATTCATGTTATATTTCTTTTGTCACAAATATCACATTCTTACAAAGTTATGAAAACGGGGGGGAGGGAGGGGGAGTAACATACAATTACAGTCATACATTAATAAACAATCTTCACACTAGGAATTATGGAATGTTGCAGAACTGTTGCATTATGATCATGATTTGTCGCTTTTAAAGGTAGATAAGTCACAGAAACTCCTTAATCAAATATGGAGTAAAAAAAGCACATCTCCTACAGAATGCAGATTTTTTTTGACAGTTGAAATCAGGAGAGAGAAAAGCATAACAACAGTGTTCTGATTAAACATCAGCACCTTATACGCTGAAACGTCATATATCCCTATATGACTCGTGGAAGTACAAAGACTATGTTGTCTGCATATATTAATGCTGGCAAGTACTCTCTGATGGAAATTTCACAGGACTTCCTTTTCTTATGTGTTACTGAGGAAGGAAAACCAAGTTACTGTAGGCTAACAGCTTTGATTAGTACAGTGATGTGCTAGTGCAGTAACAGAATCTTGTTTGATCCAGCAATGTGCACATTAAAATCTAGCTGTTAATTTTTAAATACCCACTGAAGCTGTGGGTGAAGGATACCCTGGTCACTCAGAGCTCATTTATCTTGTAAAAGAGCTCACAATTTTCTGGAGAACTGCACCAAGCCACAAAGGCATGTGCTGCAGGTGGAGAAACTCTGCTGGATGGTGCTTATCATTTGAGATGCTGGATGTCCAGAATAGTTGCATAGCAAAGCTAATAGCCAGTTTTGATGGGAAGTGAAGTAGGAGATCTAAGTAACTGCTGTTACACAGACAGAAGTAACAGTATGTATGGAGTGCAGCATGAAATATTGTATGTTTAATTGTGTTGGTCTTATATTACAATTTTCATTGTGTTAAAAATGGCTTTGCAATGTACAGATTTATTTTTCAAATAAAGGAAAAACCTCCTATCACTATCTCCCAGAACGTACTTTAAAATTTCCCTAATCCTACATCCATATGCTGACTCAATGCTACATGCTTCAGTTCTGGTGGTAAAAACTGCACCATATTTAGCAAATATATGCATCTCTCTCCTTCAAAGCTTCCTTCTTCATCTTTCTCAAAAATCTATGGCATGATAGGATTCTATTTAAGTTTCAAACATTCAAAATAGCATCACGGTTGTAATCACATTTACATCTTTACCTTCTCAAATGTTATGTTCTGAAAATTTTCTTAAATGCAGAATTAAAATCTTGTTTGCACTCAATATTCTTATTAAAAAAAAATTTAAGACTATTCAAAATTATTTGTGACATTTCTTCTGATTGCTTATATTTGTCCTGCCATATGTGTCATTTAAAATCATATTGATATTTGAATATTTATAAAATCTGTTTAGCTGAATAGGCCAATTGATGCTTCAAATGTGCAGCTAAAAACCTGATAATTCTGTACAGAAAGTATTCATTAATGTATTATTTTTTTGCCTAAAAATAATTTAATTATGGAAGTCCTAGTTTCAGCATGCACATTAATGAAAACAAAGTGTATTTATTGAATATAGCTTCACTTTTTAATAGCTTTGCTTTTTTAGTAGCAAATGTAGTACAAAAAGTGTATTGATTCAGTATACATTTTATGTATTTTATCAGGCAAGAAGGAAGAAAGGATTTGCCAGAAAATAACAATCAGGACAACCATAAGAAAAAGTGACTGTATAAGTCAAAGCCCGGTAAGCATAGAAGACCTGTGTTTGATGCTGGGCCTGTGGCATACCAAATCAAGTATTAAGTGGGTTATAGCTCTCAACAAGAAACAACAACAAAAAAAAAAGCTGCTATCTTCTCAAAAGCAGACCTTTGACCCTAGGAATGTTATCCTACTTGTAAATGGAGCAAAATTAGCTGTTCCTATGGCTGAAAGACTGAGCCCTCCTACCTGGAAAATCATCTAACTTCAAATTAAAAGTACACAGCATAATTATAACTCACATGGGTATTGAACTCTTCAACATGAAATAACATCCCACTCAAAAAGAGGAGTAGAAATGCTTTCACCTAGGATGTGATTTCTCTTTGAATTCCTGCTGCGTTCCTCTTTGAAGACCTTTACTCTCTGGGTGTTTTCTCCTCCACATAGCATGTGTCTTCATATCGTAAATTAATGATGGCATTTATTTATGGATCTGCTTAAGACAATTTTTTTCTCAGCTTGGGTGTAGCCCCATCTACAAAGCATCACCAGGCAGCAAATGTGCGTCTCATGTAGCACTTAAAGGAGAAGCAATAGGCACAGTATCTCTAAGCTTCCAAAAGGCCTTTGATAAGACTCTGTTGAAGAACCCATACAGTCATAAAAGGCAAAATATCATTAGAGATTGAAAGCTGTGCAGGTTAATTTCCATCTTGACAGAAGGTCAACAGTGTCATGTCCAAAATTTTATAGTAGAAGTAAGAGTGTGTGGTGTATTTATTTTGTTTTAGAAAGAGGACTGGTAATGAGAACATAATTGCTCAGGAATGGACATGAAATTAGCTACACTGTTTTAAAGTTATTAAGTTGTAAATTAGGGATTGGATTTTGGTATCCACAGCACAACACTTGGATCAAGTTTAAGACAGAATACATGGTTAAACAACAACAAAATTTAATTTAAAAGTATATTAAAAATTTTGCTACACTTAGAATGAATGAATTTTAAAGGTAGAATAATTTTTAAATTAAAAATGAGTTTTTATCACAAAGAAGTTTGAAATGCAATATCCTTGTAACAAAATTTGAGATGTCTAATTTCAGTTCTTGTTATACTCCTAGATAAATGTGGCTTCTTGTGATGGAAAATGCCCATCTGCAACAATTTTCAATGTCAATATTGATACGCATTTAAGATTCTGTAAATGTTGTCGAGAAAATGGAACACGTAATCTGACTGTGCCACTGCGCTGCTCAGGAAACGGCACTGAAATTATGTACGTCATTCAAGAGCCTATAGAATGCTCATGCCAGTGGAACTGAACTTTACTGTGGATATGATTTCTTCTGTAGAACTAAAAGTTGTTTCTTTTCACCAAACTTTTTTTGATATTGGATGGCTATAGTACAACTGCAGAGATAAAAAAAAAGATGTCCTCAATTATGCTTTATAATGTAATTTTTCACAGATTTAGTAAAGATGATGTCATTCGTTCTTCACATTTTCTTTTGAAGTACTGGCATATATAGAAAGAAAAAAATACATCCTTTTGAAAAAGGTATCATTTAGCCATCATTTATTTCTACTCAGCGGGCTTTCTGACAAGCTGTTGAAAGCTGGTTAATGCCTGTTTCCAGTTGGATTGTGGCTATCTATCAAAGTTCAGAATTTCTCAATGATTCTTTACCTTTTACTCAGAAACTTCCTGTTGAGAACTGTCATTGCTCTCATGTTTAAATGGGAGTTTGATAATGACTGAATAAAATAGTGGATTAAACTGAAATATTTTTTACCTTGCGGAAAAGGCTATCTTTTGTCCATTAAACTGTCGTCATTGAGGAGACTATGCTTACACTGTAAGCCATTGAGAAGCAACATGACTATGGTCTGTAAGTACCTGTAGTAAATCTCCAGAGCATAATGTAGAATCATAATAATGTCTTTAAACTTGAGACATTAATTTTTTATATATATATTATAAATATGAAGCATGACTAGCCAAAGGCTGAAGAGCTCAAGCTTTTACGCCCTTATGAAAAATATTGGAAAGCTGTTCCTGAGATGAAGGATTCTATTTTACATCCATTTATCAGCTTTCACAATTAAGAAATTGGCTCTATACTAGCTGTAGAATAATATTCTATGTATATATATTTATTTAAAAAACAGGATACTGCACATTTTAACTATTCATAATGGGTTTCTTCCTTTGTTTTATAGAATCATAGAATGGTGTGGGTTGGAAGATCATCTAGTTCCAACCCCTGTGTCATGGTCAGGGAGACTTTCCACTAGACCAGGTTGCTCAAAGACCCATTCAGCTTGGCCTTTCCAGTTTGAACATTTATGTTGAGTTTATTTTTATAAGATACAGAAGATATTTTTTTTGTTTGTTTCTTTTTTTTTGGTTTTAATACTGAGATTTGGACTCACCTTAATTTAGAATTCATCATTTATGAGTCCTGGTAAAAAAAAAATCCAGGTGAAAGTTATGTTTTGAAGGGTTTTCGTGAGCTATTCATGTTCAATCAGATGGTGAATGTCCATGATTGAGCATCTTAAGATGCACATACTCTGTATTTTATTAAACATATTACATAACATTATTTTAAAAATTAATGATACAGTTTTAGGCTTGGTTTTAGAACATTGCTTTACGAACTTGCTGAATGAAACTGATTTAAATGCTGACTGCGTTTTTCTTATCACGCAAATAGTTTCAGGATTAAAATTCTTGTTTAAAAGTCTGAAAACTTTTTGACAAACAGTTTTTATTTCAAGCTGTCATTCAAGTACAAAAAGTTTGGGCTATCATACTGGTTTATGCAAATAAAAATAAATAAAAAAAATCCAAGTCTATTTCACTACTTTGTGTGACAAATCTTTAAACATTTGCTGTATATGGTTTGATGGCTTATAAAGAAAAATAGCATGTACAGTGATATAATCCATCTTAACTAACAATACTGTCATCTCCTCATCCATCTCTTTAGAAATAGTGACTTGTTTTAAATATTAAAGAACAATCCCTTGTATTATCAGTAAAATATTTAACCATTATAAAGAAACAGTGATCATCCAGAGATCCAAATAAAGTGCTGTTCTGAGAAAGCATTAGCATAGTGTATTTTTATTATTTATAACAGCAGATACTTCAAGTTGTGTTACGGCCTACAGCCTAGAACCAAAATATTCTCTGATATTACTGTTGGAATTTGTGTACAGCAACTTTGCAGAAAGGAATGGAAATTAAATCATAGTCATAGCTGTAAAGTTTGTGTATTCATGCAGCAAATTAAAAGGATCTTTTGATTTATGAACAGACAGCTACATGTAGAATCCTACATTTACATCAAGAAAGTTTGGCCCAAGACTTCTTAATAAATGTAACATTTGATAAACTACTTAAGGAGGTTGCTTCAGAATGGAGCTTTTCCATATAATGACCAAAGACTTGATGTGCTTTGATTGAACAGCCGTGCTTTTTATAAGCAATGTGCTTTTCTAAGATTTGGAACTGCAATTGTAATTAAAGAGAAATTAATAAACATTATTTTGCAGAATAATAGATGTCATGCAATTACTTTACCTGTGGCACTGAAGATGAAAATCATAGATGAACCTGGGAATTATAAACGCAATCGTGATTAAAATTAACTCCATGATGACCTGTAATAGTATTTATTTTATTACTTAATAAATTAATAATAAATAAATTGCATTAAAGTACCTGTTTCCCATTTACCCAACCTGTATTTTTAAGTGCAACAATCAGCAGGATATAACTGTGTCAGCATCCTCCCTGAAATCTACAGCAAAATCTCACATTTTCAGTGGAGCTGGATATGGTCTGACTGCCTTTCATTTTACATTTAAACTTCAAATTCAGACTGCTTTGGCCTGGTCAGAAAGCAAGCATCTGTTAAACCCTGGGAACCATTTTCTGGACAGCCATCCCACCCCCATTGTCTCCACAAAGGTGACATTGGCATGACATGGTATGTTTTATAGAATGTAAAGTAGCCCTCGGGTGCCTTGCAACAGAGAGAAGGTTTGAATCAAATTGCTTTGTGGCAGGACTGTTCTACTGCAAATGTTTTTCCATTTGTAATTTAAATGTAGATGCAGTTTGTGGTTCTGCTTTGGTTTCTTAATCTCTCTTCAATGCTGCATTCCTGCCTCAACCCCTAGGCTCAAATTGTGTGGACAATTGTTTGGACAGGCACCCTGTGAGCTGCTTCGGAAAGCTGATCTAACTCAAACTAAACTAGTTAAATACCAAAATTAATTAGTTTGCTCATTATTAACTGAAAGAGCTTTAATACCCACAGTGTTCCCTCCCTTCTACCCAGCTGACATAAGTTCTACTCCTCTGAACAAAAAGGCTGGGAATGCATGCCTCTCTCAAACTCCCACACTGCCACTGGAAAATGCAAGGAACTGGGGAGAAGCTGTGTGTACAGCCACATGCTGACCTCATGCTCCAGTCTGCCGAGCCCTGCCAGTTCCCACATCCATACCTGGTTCCACCTGTCCTTTATTCCTGCATTTCCACTGCTTGGTTTTCCTACTTGTGCTTGCAGACGGAATTCCTCAGCACAAAGGTTTACCCATAAAACAATGCAGATTTTTTAGGGACTAATGCAAATGTATCTCTATACTTAGACTGTAACTAAATAGGCATCTGTAACAGAGTAAGGCTTTTACCATATTACTTGTAATATGACTTCTATAATGCCATTGTCTTATTATCAGGCCATTTATTAAGACCAATGCTTGTCCCAGTATGGAATTACAATTTGGGGTACATTTTTAAATACTGGGTTTAAGTCACTTACTGCTTGTTTTCATTAATAAAATCCAAGGCCTAGAGTACAGCTACACAGGTAGCTAAAAGTCTCATTTTTAGCTACCTGAATCTGCATACTAAATATCAAAGTAGAGCTTAATACATTTGCATCATTTATAGTGTAGTTCTTTCCATGCCTTTCTCTCTTTTTCTTTCATTTCTCCTTTTATAAGGATTTAAAGGGCAAATCCAATGTCTAAATATTATAGAAGCTCACTTTTGTGTAGAAACTTACTGCCAAATAAACGTGTGGGCACCCATCAGGAATACTGTGGCAGTGGGAAACACTGACTTGAACTAATTTTTTTCAAGCTCTGTCTCATGAAATCCTTTTCCAGAGGTTACCTTGAGGTTGTACTGCCGGTGTGATCATGTACGGGTGCATGTCCTACAGAAAATCCCACAGCCATGTGTTCTGTTGCGCAGGACAAAACATAAATGAGTTGTCACACATAACCATAGCAATACAGCAATTGTGGAGGAGCAGCAGAAGGCCAAAAACATCAGCGGAAATTTTTTACAGTGACAGTGGGATATTAGTAGCACATTTCCCAGATCAGGTTGGATTTCACACTCCCAACCATTTGGGAACATACTTTCACAAAACACTTACTGAAGTGAACATAAAAAGTCATTCATGAGGCAGACTTTAGCACTTAACATTAATGCAAGAGAAGGAAGGCTTTCATTGAGGAAAGGTGATGATCAAGAGGACCTGTATGTAACACTGGGTACCAGATTTTCTCTACACTTTCTTTAAATGCCAAATGGAATGTGCAAGCTGCCTATAGGACAAGGAAACTGTTGTGGCTGGGAGGCTTAAACCACGACAGAAACTCAAAAAATGATTAGGCCGTTGTCATTAACAAGTCACCACAGTTTAGGGTGGAAGGGCATATTCTGAGCTGATGAACAATGAACTCCAGCGACTGCAAAAAAGATTCATTGACTAGTCCTTGGCAGCCACACACTGAGGAATTTCAAATCTCCATTTTTGCCTATTTTGATAAATAATTCTATAGACCTATTAGGTGGTCATACGCCTATCCAAATTAGAGGTGAAAGATTCTCTAAGATCATAGATTTGAGAATCTCACTCAAAGGAGACAGTCTAAAAAAACCTCATATATATAGTTTATACCTTCACATGAAGTTTTTGCATGAAGAACGTGGCAATGTGAAGGGCTTCTTCTGTACTGATGCTGCATTCTGGAGAAAACCAACACTGAACAATGTTAAAAATCATGAGAACTGATGAGTTAAAGGAAGGAGTTATGTTTCAGGGAGTGTTCTTTTGATTAAGATGGAATGTGCCATGCACACTTAATGAGATCAAAAGACAGATGCCTCCAGCAGTTGCCTTGAACACACACACACACACCCCCCCAAATAAAGCCTCCGTTTGCGCTCCGTGATCACAAAGTGCTCTGGAAATAAAGAGTCTGCCCTGCAAACAGCTGAACAGGCACAGCTCACCTCTGGCCTTGACAGCTACAGTAGCCCCTGACAGGCTCTTAGCTCGGCAGCGCGGCCTCACCGCGGGCAGCGGGAGGGCTCCACTGCGCTGCCGCTGCCCCTTCCCTTCAGGGCAGTTCACCCTGCTGCCGAAGGACCCTGCCAGCCTCGGGACCGGGAGCGAAACGGAACTGTGGGGGTTCGAACCCCTAAGGAGCTCTGCTGGACATGACAGCACCCCAGGCCCGGTAGCTAAGTTCCCGCCACACGGTGCTGCCTTCTCCCTAAAGAACCCGCTGCTCCCTGTTCTCGCCTCCACCTTCCCTCCGGACAGAGAAAGCGGGTAGGAGAACAGGAAGGCGGTGGGAGGGGAGGCGCTGCCCAGCCGCAGTTCGGTGTGTGCCAGCTCCGGAACAGCAGAGCTGCCTTTCCCCTTACCGGAGTGCCCGCAGTGTGCCTCACGGACAGTGACGACCACCCCCGCCTCGCTCCTGCTTGCTGTGCTCTTGGCTTCCCCAGCACCGCCCGGCTCGAGGGCCGTCATCCTGCGGGGTTGTCCTGGGTTCTGCAGCAGCAGGCATTTTTCGTAGTAGCAGGTTCAGCGCTGTGTTTTTTGATTTCGGCCCTGGGAACTGCGCTGATAACACCAGTGTTTTCAGTTAGTGCTTGGTAATGTTCTGTCTGACCAAGGACTTTCTGAGCCTCATGCTCTGCCAGGGAGGAGGGGAAGCTGGGGGGAAGAAGAGACAGGACATCTGACCCAAACTGACCAAAGAGGTATTCCATACCACAGCATGTCATGTCCAGGATGGTAAAACGGGGAGCAGAGACCCGGAAGGGGGGAGTGCACTGCTTGGTCAGGCTGGGGATAGGTGTTGAGCGATTGTGTTCTTTTCCCTTGTATTTCTCTCGTCATTATTACTATTGGTGGTAGCAGTAGTGGTTTGTGTTATACCTTAGTTACCAAACTGTGCTTACCTCAACCTGTGGGAGTTGCGTTTCTTTCGATTCTCCTTCCCATCCTTCCGGGAGTGGAGGAAAGAAAGAGGGGAAAGTGAGTGAGAGAGAAAACTGTGTGGGTTGAGGCTTAAACCACAGCGTGGGTATATGTGTGTGAACTGTCGGGGGCAAGCGGCCGTGGAGGTTCCTCATGCGTGGTTAATGCCCAGGTCTTGGTGCTGTAAGGATGCAAGTGACTGGCAGTTACTTGCTGTAGTTACCTACTAGAAATGTAGTAAGTCCTCTAGTAAGTAGGCATTGTGTGTGTCAGGAAGATTTAGTGAGAGTTAGGGGATTCATAGGCTCTGCTTTTATATTGAGCAAGTAGGATTTTGTATTTTCTGTAAGCAATTTTAGACTTATAGTTCTTGGTGTGCACCTCATTTGGTGAGCAAATACAATAGAAATTAACATAAACTTACGCTGTTTATTCCTCATGGACACCCTAGCAAGACCCGTCACTGGATTCTGCAGCTGTACATGGTACTTGTGCTGGAAAGATGTTACCAGGCATATTTTGAATGACAGAGGGGCAGCTCATTAGAGATGTGTGTTGTGGAAAACAGCTGGAGCCTCTCAAGGAGACTGCTAGGTTTTACACCAATTTCAATGAATTTTGGCCCAGTAATGACTATTAAAAAGTCAAAACCCCTGGCTTTTGCACCAAAAGGGTTTAAACTGACTAATGAACAACAGGCACAGCCCCAGCTCAGTGAAGTTAAAGGATGCCTTCTGCTGATCTCGAGAAACTTTATATGGGGCCTGGGAAGAGGCAGGGCCAGAGCAAAGACACAAACCTCGGGTGCACCATTGGCTGCTGCCATGTCTGTATGAATTATAAATACATGGTTTTCTCTTCTCATGTCTTAGATCTTCTGCCATGATTTTGTTTTGTAGTTGAGATTCAAACACATAAGTATCACTGGTACCACAGTGTTTCTTTATGGATCAAGCAATTATTCTCCTGCTTTTGTTGAAATACTTCTTCAAGGTAAGAAAAATGCTCCCTTTTCTGAGGGTGGATAGAAATTATAATTGAATGTTAGAAATTTGACAGTTTGTGATTTAGACTGCTGCTTTCTCATTCTAGCAGTCACAGGGAGCTCTCACTTATTGCTACTGAGCATTCTCTGTCTTATTTAAATTGTTGGAAGCTCTTTTTAGATCCTGAATCTACTTTATTGCTTGCTGCTTCTGGTTTAATGTTGTTCCCTGGGAGATGTAAGAAATCCCAGCATCTTTAAGTCCTAACTAGCTTGTATCGCTGTATCACTTTTTGGACACTGCAGACAGGCATTGTGATGGTGGCAATTCAGTCATTCTGCCACCCAGGAGCGTACCCTGGCTATACCTTTAAGAATTGTACTTCTCATCCAAAACTGCCATTTGTGTGTTAGCCTTTTGTGTTTGACTGTTAATTGAAAGAACCCCATAACATAGGAACCACATATATCTTTATTCTTAATTTTCCTGTGTCTATCTAGATTTATTTTTTTTGTATATGTAGTCTTTATTTTAAAGGTGGCTTAATGTGCTTTGCAGCAAAGGTAACTTAAAAGCTCTGTCAATTACTTGTACAAATACCATTCCCTTTGTTTAGAGAAGAGAGCCATGAATTTTGGAGTGATGAAATGCTGCTATGGTACCCAGCCTCCTTCCATATGTCTCAAGAGTATCTCGATAGTGGCTTGTTGTGCTGGCCAATTTTGAGCTTGAGAACAAGTGCATTTTGTGAAAGCCACCATGCAGCAGTCTGATCTGCCTTAGTGAGGGAAGCTTTCCTGACAGTTGCAGAGTAGTAGAGGGTTCCTGACTGTTTAGGATGGTGGAATGGGGTGAAGTAAAACCTTTAGTGAGTTCTGTATCATTCCTTTATATACTGTGAAAGTTACATAAGATGTGAATTACCTGTACTGTGTTAGTTTCTCACTATTTCCAGCATAAAGGCTTCTTGAGATGGATGTAGTACCAGTGCGTTTTGTGAGCTTATGTAGTTCTCTTCTATAATCTGGTCTGGCCTTTTCTGAAGACCAGTAAAACTTCTAATGGGCTCATTTCAAGCTTTGTCAGATAAACTATTTATTTTGTGAAAAACTGACTCTTTCTGTTTGCTTTGAATTTGGAGCATACTGGCTACATTTCATCCTCAGTTCTTGCACTTGAAGAGAAAATGAAAAACTCAATCTGTACTCACTTCTGGTTACTAAAGATTTTATAGACCTTTGTATTTCTCCTGTCTCTTCTTCAGCCTGAGAAACCTGCTTGAGTCATATGTTGAGAAGTAATCAATAGCAGAAGTCAGTAAGTGTTTGTTTTTAGGTCCCCTGGCTAGGTGTGTAGCTAGCCTGCAGATAGATTTGAACCTAGCTCTTTGTAGTCGTTATTTATTTATTCACTTATTTAAGAGAGCTGCAGTCTTTGAATAAGGTACTGACAAGGTGCCAGCAGCAAAAAGTAACATTATAAAGCCCTCTCTAAGTATAGTGAAATTTTTGCATACACTTGCAGATTTAGTTTGTGTTTTTACTTCTAGGAGTACAGTAAAACGGCATATAATAATGCTAATGGTGGAAAATTCTTAGAAGCCGTTAATTCAGTTACTGCAAATGCACTTTTTAATTCTCTTTAAAAGCAAATTTTCTTACCCTTTAGACTGTTTCTTGAAGAACACAAACCAGCTACACACCTGTCAGCTAAAAGCCTATTGCTTTTCATGGAAAAGTACTCCTTAACCACTTTTGTGTATGACATCAGTATTTGTCTGGTATGTCAGTTCAGGGACTTCAAAGAGGTTGTATGTAACCTATTATAAATGGATACAGAGGCTAAAGGCTTTCTAAACTTTATAAAGTTTATACTTTTTAAAGTATAATCTAAACTTTGAACATTAAGATCGTGGCAGATTTATAGTTGCATTAGTTTGGTATTAGTTAAAGGAAGTTACCTGAAACCAAACAGAACTCCAGAGTGGTTTTGCTTCTTTTATGGTGTTTTGTTTGTTTGGGGTTGTTTGTAGGGTTTTGGTGTGTGGTAGATTGCTTTGCAGGACAACACCAAGTAATACATTAATAAAAGTCCTAATTTTTATTTTAGTCTAATAGTGTCCTTATTTGGCTTCTGGGTTGTTTTTATGAACTACATTTTGAGTCTGTTGCTGAATGATGGTGTTTATTTGTCATCTGATTTCATACAGGAAATCAAACTAGAACTTTAAAGAAAGAACTGCAGTCTTTTAAGAAATGTTACATAATAGGGATTGGCATCACATGCCCCAGTTTTCTCTGAATTTTAGAGCTGACTCAAGTTTATATCCAGTTAGATAAAAGAAGCCTGCGAGTTTCTGTTCCAGATGAAATTCAAACACAGAAGAACTAGCTTGCTTCTCTAAAGAGCTAAGCCAGAGTCCTTTAAAGGCAGGTAGTTATTAAAGAGGTACTGTCAAAAATATGTCAAAACTGTGTAGGACTTGTATCTAGAATGAGCTGACCTCTGTAAGAAGCTGAACAAACCTTGTACTGCCATGTTTAAATTGGATTGGTAAGGAGGTGTTCAGTAAATTATTTATCTCTTGAATGCTGCTGTTTCTTGGGAAGCTGTGAAGGTGATGCCACTAGTCTTTAAAATGTAATGTGAGAACAGGACTGAGACCTCCAGCTTCTGACTGAGTGCTGTGATTGCAATACATATATTGCAAGTGAAATCTCTGACCTCTTGTCTAAAATGACAACAGACTTCTGTTTTCCTAGTAGGGATGTTTGGGTCAACTGACATGGTTTGGGTAACTCTGGAGAGAGAGAAAAGTAGAACCTGTACCTGCAGAGCTTGTAAGGAATCATGAAGCCTCTGTGTGTCACACAGTAGGGCTGGTGATGCTGGTTCATATAGGAACTGTTGCTAGCTGACAAGTTATAGGTAAAAGCAGTTACTAAATTGTTTAGTTTGAGGTGCATTTTCTGTATTATCTACTGCACTCATTCATGTATGTTTCTGTTACAGGGTTCAGAGAGTCTAGACTGTGGCCAAATGAAAAAACCTGCTAGAGTAATTTTGATGGAATGGAC
Organism: Forpus xanthops; assembly: GCA_032466535.1. Taxonomy (NCBI): domain Eukaryota; kingdom Metazoa; phylum Chordata; class Aves; order Psittaciformes; family Psittacidae; genus Forpus; species Forpus xanthops. Next base: position 19,943 of record JASSUY010011004.1, read on the forward strand.
TGAATTGCCCAAAGGAGAGGATCCAGATTATTATATTGTAACATACCAGCAAGCAGATGCTTTCAGTCAAAAAGTAAATGTTGTTAATCTAAGGGATAAGTAGTTCCATATGTATTTAACCTGTAGGTAGCAGTAGTTAATAGTAATGTGTTTGTTTATAAAAGTATAATGTAAAATAGCAAATAAAGGGAAGGTTTGGAAAAATTGCACTGAATTCTGTAATTCATGTCATTTGTATGCACTCTTGCAGAGTCCTGTTGAAGCCATTGGGACTGAAAAGACTTGGGTCTGGTTGAATGGTTGATAGGCATATGTTCAAAGTAAAGAATATACAAGTTCTTTGAGGTACTGTTGTTTGAAGGAGGAGTCTGACTTCTCAAGGATAGACACAGGCACTACCCCCAGATCTCTGTGGGAGGTCGTTATTCTTATTTTGGGCCAGGATATTCTGGGTCTTAAAAGAAAATACCCATGACAGGTATTTTAATGTGAAGGTGTTTATTAATTGTTTTCTGGAAGTTTTTTGGTTTAAATGCATTGGGTATTTTGCAGTTTAACTGCAGCCTTAAGTTTGACATGCTGCAATATAAGCTGTCCTTCTAAAAACTTCATACATCATTTATGAATTGCATTTTTATTGCTTTCACTATATCCAGAGTTTCTTTTAACTTGCAGAATGTAAGAAACATTTCTAAAGTTGAACAGAAACCTGTCAGTACTACAGTTCTGCTTGAGGAAAATAAGAAGTATGATATTACAATAGAATCCCTAAAAAATTACCACATCTTAAGTGTAAAATCATTTAAGACACGTAAGTAAAGTAGCACAAAAAATATTTTGGTATCATTATAGTTAATCTACTGAAGATGAAAGAAGTAGGGATAATCCTGCCCTTACTCATATATTTAGGATCTTTGCATCAGTGTATGTTTTCAACGAGGAGTAAAAGGAGTTTCATATAACTTACTTGGTTAGTTAACAATTCTGAAGTATAAGACTGATGTAAAAGTTTTGGAGATTTTTAAATGTTACAGGCTTTGCATTCTACAAGGCAATGCATGCTACAGCATTCTAAAAGAAGAGATTTATGAAAGAGGACCATGGAGAAAGTTACTTAAAGCCTGGCAATTTCACGTCAATATAAGGTTGTGATTGCCTGTCTAATATAAATTAAAAATATTTACTATTTTTGTTTCTGCTTTGTGACAGTCCCTCTTTAAAAAAAGGTTAATGCGTAGCTAGAAGATCTTAGTACTGTGAGTAACTGGGAGAGCCTTTTAGTATAACAGTTTGTGGATCTAGCCACTGGACCTACAAAACCCATCATTTATAGCTGTAAATCTGTTCAGAACCACAAGTCTCACTGTTTACTAGAGTGCTTTCTAACTTCATTGTGTTCATTGCTTTAAAATAGTTTATAGCATTACCTTTGTACACATTACACATGCTAACTTTGGAATACAGACGAGGGCCTAAATACATATAATATTGCTGAGAAAAGTACTTAGCAAGCTGAAAACATTGCAGCAGTCACTGACTCTGCTGAAAGCATGTTCAGCAAGCTACAGGAAATAATTCTTGGTTGTGCAATTATGTGTTACGCACTTGATGTGTATTACTTAACTGATACTCTAGCAAAGTGTGTACTTTCTCAGTTAAACACTCCTTAAATTGTGCACTTGTATTTCTGGTTGCTTCACACGTAAGTTTACATACCCTGATAGTAAAGAAGAGCATGGCTTTCTTTAACGCCTTAGTAATACATTTTTTTCATTTTGACACTACCCTTCTTTTCCTACTGTGTAGCACTCATCACTTCTTAAAGGAAAAAAGCCCTAAATATTGATGCAGTAGTACTTTGAGGTAATTATTCCCTTGTGGTAAAGACAGTATTTTTCTTTTTTCTTTGCCTACTAGGTGGAATGTCAGAAAATGACATCAAAACATTTGTGACAGCAACTACAGTGTCTTTTAACTGGAGTACAGTGGCCAAAGAATTTTCAGTTTCAGTTTTACTGAATGGTACTTCTCAGATTATAAAAAGCCACAGCGGATTCTTTGTATGGAGTAATTTGACACCTGCCACGTTATATACATTTAAGTTTCTTTTTGAACAATTACATCTTGAGTTTGTAAATGTGTCTCAGTCACTGGATGTTCAAGTTGAAACAGGTATATATTAGAGCTTGTTGTCGCACTCAGGAGTTTAAAGGAGAGTTGATTTGTAATTACTGGATTTTGGACATTTGCAGTTGTGATTTAATTAAATGCTGTCTTCATCAAAATGTCTCTATAATTATTAAAAATATCTTGAACTGTATCTCTGCCCTGAACAGCACAGAATATTTTTTAAATCCTGTCCTTGTTCACCTGCAGGCACGTGTTCGCAAGGGTGGGTGGCATTCCAAAGCAGCTGCTATCAAATGAGTAAGGAGAGCAAGATGTGGAAGGTGGCACAACAAATCTGTGAAACATCATCGCAAGGAGCGCATCTTCTTGATATAGGGAGTAAAGAAGAACATGGTTTTATTTTGTCTTATCTCCAGACAGTTAGTCAAATAGTCATGTTATGGATGGGTCTTAACGACCTAAAGGTCAGTATATTTTATCTTCTTTGTTATTATGTGTGTGGGAGCAGGAGAATTTTGATACATAGAACCCAAATCTTTGGAATAAAAATTGCAGCATAGTGAACTGGTTATTTGTTTGTATAGCTATTAGTAGTTAGAAGATAAATCATTATTTCTTCCTATTGCAAATACTTAAAATACTTAGCAGGCCATGGCCAGGAAAAAAAGGACGTTTTATACATAAACTGTTTTTCTTCTTTCACAGGAGTGTCGTATTGCCTGTAGGTGGTGCTGCATTATTACATTTTAAATCTTCCTTCAGTATGTTACTAGGCTATCAGTCTGGGGTTGGCTTTCTCAGTTTTGATACAGGTCTCAGGTGTTGAGTGTTGAGCTTAGCAAGGTCAGTCCGGATTGGGTGCTGGATAGGCAGCAGAAGAAAGGATTAGAGTAAGGTATTTCTTGTAAAAAGTTTCTCTTCCTCATATTTGGATACAAGGGTTCTTAATGCCAGCTCTGCTGTTACTAAATGACTTGGTATGGTGTGGTGTGTGATCAGAGAACGGCTATAGAGATAAATGAAAGAATTGGGAAAGCTCCCAGAAAGATGGGAGCACTCTGCCAGAAGTGTGGGAACCAGTCTTCCTGTGATTTGGCTTAGTGAAAACTTCTTTTGTGGTATCAGAAGGCTGAGAGAAAGCCACTGGGTTTTGGTTTGGAAACACTGAAATTTAATACTTTTTTTTTGTCAAATTAATAAAAAATGCTATAAAAACCAGTAAAAACATAGTAAATGTTATTTGAAAGGGCAGGAGGGTAAGTGGTAAATGTCATAGACAGAAAATGTCTTTTTTGTCCAATCTGTAAAATAGCTTAATGAGGCTACAGAAGTCAAAATGGGATAACTCTGCAAAATGAGGAAATATAAACTTGTCTAGGTTTATGGTTAAAGAAGCAGTCTAACCTTTCTGCTTAGTAAAACACCCGAAATACATGTCTTTACATGTTACTGGTTTATGCATGAGATTTTAGAGTTGCTGTAATTTTTACACCATAGTGATATTAATTGTGAGCATTTGGGGAATTTAGAATTAAGGCAGTATTTGTAAGGTGCTGCCAGAAATAGATGTCCCATGAGAACATAATATTTTTGCATGTTGGAAAGAGTGCTAGAAAGGTTGGGTTTTCTTTTTAAACTCTGATTGCACAGAAAAGAGTTAATTGCCTGTTTGGAATTTCAGTGTTAGTCAACTGTTGAATCATTATGTGCATTTTTATGCTTGTGGGAGTGCAGTCAGTCAAATGAACTAGATGATTACCTTGTTTAAAGAGTAGCAAGGGATAATAATATGCTTTGGTTTTCAAGCACTTATTTCTGAAATAGTTGTACTTAATTGGTATGTTCAAGTACTGTCTGAATATGTTACAATCTTTGTAAGTGTCACTGCTTTAATTTGCTCTCATCTTATGAGAATATCAAACTTTACTTGTACCAAAGTTTACTTGGTGCAGAAGTTCAAAGACCTTGGGACACACTCTGGCAATCGCAGGACTTTCTTAAAATCTGAGATAGCAAAGACTCAAGTACTTTTTCTTTCATATTTGAACCATTAGGGAGCTACATTTCTGTTTCCAGGTTTTTTTCTCCCACTACCTATGGGATTTGAAATATACTATGAAAACAAATTGGGACTGTAACCTACTCAGATTTCAGAAGCCTCAGGAGAACTCCAAGCACTGTGACACATGAAAATTTACAACACTGCGAACCAGACTTAGTTTATAGCATTTGTGTTCTCACAGTTTCTCTGTAACCCTATTTTGATCTGCATTTGCATTCAAACCCTTCCTGATGAAAGTGAGCATTCTTGTGAAAGACAGCAGGGACCCCAGAGATGTAGGTCAGTGCACTGGCTAAGAATGAACAGAGCATTTTGGTGATACCCTCTTGTCTGTCCTGACACTCTCTGCACTTCTTCAGAGCTAGGGAAGGGAAAAAGTAGCCAAAGACTGTTTACCAGGGTTTCTCTAGCAAATCTTGCTGCAGAGGTTTGTATCATAGTAGTATCTTGTCATTTTCCATGCCTGTAGTTAACTAGTGCCCAGGAAGACCAGTATAAGAAAAAGATATGCATTGGTCTACACAGTACTTTAGAAACAGCAGGCTAGGCACACAAGTCCTCCTGAAAGACAAGTTGAATTATTTCATATTGTTGAAAATCTTTATTTGCCTCCTTGGAAAAATGAAAGGCATCAGAGTATTTTATTTTATTTTATTTTATTTTATTTTTCAATTCATATAGTCTCAACAAACAATTTTTTTTTGCTGTTTTATCAGAGAAATTGAAAAAATAATCTTTTTTTATATCTCCTTCTGCCTTTTGAAAATCTTTAATAAAATGGAAAAATAATGTAAGCCTTGCTTTTTCTCAGTTATAGTACTTAAAGAATTTACTTAGATTGTAGGACCACAGACTTGTAGCTGGAAGCACTTATGCTAGTACGGATCCTGAAAGTGCTCCAGTGTCATGGGTAAAATGTGTTGGGTCTTTTAGTAATCCCCTGTAGATGCTTGTATATGTTAGTGCAGTGCAGATTAAAACATGTCTCCCACCTGAGGGTCTGCATTGAAATGCTGTAAGCATATGCCCTAGTCTAGTATTTGCAGAGCTCTGCTGGACAAATTGGAAGTACCTCTGAGGTTAGAAACACAGAGTCAGGTGTGAGTGAGTGTCCTAACTGCTGAGCTACTAGCAAATAATAAAAGGTGGAAAAGACAGCATTTCCTCATCTGACTGTGAATCTAGCTTGGATTTCTGTCAGCTAGACAAACTGCTTTTGCTTTCAGAATGAATTAATATTTTTGACTGAATGAATTATTTTTATGTGAATAACATTTTTAGAAAATGATCCATCCATGATGATTAGATTATTTGATTAACAGTGATTTTTAAAAGATTGCTTTTAATGATCAGATACTCTACATTAGCCTTATGTGACTTACACTATAACCTTGTAATCTTTTGGGATAGGAGAGCTCGAATTTTACACTGAAATATTTACTTCATTCATAATATTCCTATATAATTAAATTGTATAAACTATGTGAATTTTGGATTTAGGACACATGCTTGCAATGAGGAAAGCCTTAGTTCATCAATATAACGTAAAAATACATGGGGTTTGTATTTCATCTCAATTTAGGAAGAAGGACAGCTTGTGTGGACGGATGGATCTCCTTTTCTTCTAAAGGCTAGTGTCTCAACCTTGTCAATGATACCAGAAAATGAAACTGACTGCTATGCCCTTCAGAGAGATCCCACTGGTCCAGGCTATTTCTTCACAGGATTTTTCTGCTATATACCACTACCATATATTTGTGAATCTGAATGTAACTAATTTTTTTCTTTCAATCTTTTGCATTTATTTTTAAAAGCCTTCCCCCAGTTATCACAGAATAGTTAGGGTTGGAAAGGACTTTAAGATCATCTAGTTCCAACTCCCCTGCCGTGGGCAGGGACACCTCACACTAAACCATGTCACCCAAGGCTATGTCCAGCCCGGCCTTGAACACTGCCAGGGACGGAGCATTCACAAATTCCCTGGGCAACCCGTTTTCAGTGCCTCAACGCCCTTACAGTAAAGAACTTCCTTCTTATATCCAGTCTAAACTTCCTCTGTTTAAGTTTGAACCCATGACCCCTTGTCCTCTCACTACAGTCCCTCATGAAGAGTCCCTCCCCAGCATC